>JAOBYE010072230.1:0-20838 GCA_025403585.1 Parazoanthus swiftii
AAGATCTTTCATTTGCTTAAAATGTATATCCGCAGTACAAATATATGATTTTCATATATTCATTTCATACATGTACAACAATAACAGACGACAGTGCTCCTTTGTGTGTCACAACAATAACAGACGACAGTGCTCCTTTGTGTCTCACAACAATGACAGACGACAGTGCTTTTTTGTGTCTCACAACAATGACAGACGACAGTGCTCCTTTGTGTCTCACAACAATAACAGACGACAGTGCTCCTTTGTGTGTCACAACAATAACAGACGACAGAGCTCCTTTGTGTCTCACAACAATAACAGACGACAGAGCTCCTTTGCGTCTCACAACAATAACAGACGACAGAGCTCCTTTGTGTCTCACAACAATAACAGACGACAGAGCTCCTTTGTGTCTCACAACAATAACAGACGACAGTGCTCCTTTGTGTCTCACAACAATAACAGACGACAGAGCTCCTTTGTGTCTCACTGCAATAACAAACGATAAAGCTGCTTTGTTAATACAGTAACAATATTTCCAACGTTTCCAATGTTCTGCTCAGAGCAGGAAAAAAACAAATGACGGACGTTCTTGAGAGATAGGTAACTTGGTATTGAATAAAACACATTCGAAACACTTACCGTAACTCGTTTGTGGCTACATGTGGTAAAAACGCCAAGCTTACAAACTTGCAAAAATGCAGAATAATCGGTACAAAACATACAAGGACTAAAAACCCCGATGGACAGGAATCGGCTGGGTTACGAGTCAATGCTTTATACGGAATGATAATGAAATTGGACTAAGCCATTGCGGTATATTACCCCAAGGGATAGAAATGAACTCCAGATCATCTTGGGAATACAACTTGCCACAAACTGTGGTCTCTGGCCGGGGACGGTTTTGGGATTGGGGGTTGCATAGGAAAGGGAGTGTAACCTCCTACTTACCAACTGTTCCGATTTAGAAGGCATTGTCCTGATTATCGATTACTGATTTGTGATACATTTTTTAACAAAGTCAATACTCGTCGAAGGTGGATATGCAAAATTCTACCTTCTGTCAAATTGCACAATATACCGCAAGACTTAAAAAATTTCATTGAAATAGTACATCACCCTAAATAATGTCAACTTTCAATACTCAATAAAGCCTTTCCTATACCGTAAACTGCCAAAATCCCAGGAGCTTTCTGGGTGTTACTGAATCCTACACTTTCCTGGCGATTAAAGCCGATTTTACAATGTTGGCAAATTTGTGGCCTATGAAGGTAGGGCGATGGTCGGTCGAGAGAATACTAATGTATGTGACAATCAGAGAGGTAAGGAAAAGAAAACAACGGGCGAGTAATATTTTTGGCACCTAATGAAATCACTCAGTACGTTCCAACCGAGTTCTGCAGACCTAAAGTTAAGTTTGACTAACAATTGTTTTCCTCTCTGTAGGGCGTTGGTGACGTCAGTGCTGGATGCAAGTGTCGTGTTGGCGGTAAAAAGTGCCACCCGAAATGCAGAAACTGTCATTAGCGAAGGCGCATTGACCTCCATTCGACGGGTACTACGACTCTTCCAAACTCGTTTGCGTGAAGTCGTGTTAGCATTACAAAGAAAGCAGTTTACGAAAATTATCTCGATTCTCGTTTATATTACTTGTAGCAGTCGTAGTTCGTCGTGAAATCATATGTATGCGGAACGAAGAAAAAGAAAAATTGTTTTCCGTTGAACAGAAATTCCAACTTTAATTATCGAGTTTTCAAACTTTACTTAGGTTTTTCTTAAGCCTTGGTCAAACGCGAGCCGGTGAGGGTTGATAAGAGTTCAAATACTTGCTCTTGTTGGACTCCCAACTCTCGTGCACTCTCGTCGACCCTTGAGCGCTCTCATTAACTCTGAACATGCTCAAACTTTCGACGAGCTGTTGGGAAATTCACACATTATTTAAGTAATGGTTGACCGCGCGCATGACAGTTGAACAAACCTCTCATCCAAATCTGGTCACTCAACTCTCATACGACTCTCGTGCTCGTTTGACCGCACGCACTAGAGTTGAACAAAACTCTCATCCAAATCTAGTCACTCAACTCTCATACAACTCTCATCCTCGTTTGACCGCGCGCATGACAGTTGAACAAAACTCTCATCCAAATCTGGTCACTCAACTCTCATACGACTCTCGTGCTCGTTTGACCCGGGATTAAGAAACAGACATTATCAGTGCTTAGCGGCCAAACCCAGCTTACGTTCGTGTGCAATCGATGGAATTTTACGAGGTGCAATACCTTTTGTATTTTGAATCATTTCAATGTGTAGAAAGGCCTTGGAGTGCTTCAGCTGCTTCAATCTTGGCAGAAAGTAGAAACTCGTTATGCATTTCGTAATCATTGTAGCCATTTGTTTTGTAATGCTTTTCTATTACAGAGTATGTTACGCAGTCGGCAGTGGTAACATATACTTAACCTTGTCGGAACAACGAATAAAGGATTATATGTGGATAAGTGTACATACATTCAGTTGACTGTACGGAAAAAAGATGGCGGCTGTACATTTTACCACAACACCTTGCAAACCTAAGACAGCCAGTAGGCATAGAGAAAGCCATATACTTTTGGCGATGTTCTTCCCTGTTCAGTAACGTTGTGTATTCGTGGTTCGAAAATTTTCTAACTTTTCTGAGCATTTTTACGAGCATTATTAGGACTTTCGTGCTTCCGAAGAATTATTGATAAATGTTCCAGTCGCAATCTTTTTTGGTACTGTCAATTGAAACTCGAGGTCTCCACTGGTCTTCACGAGTACCCCGGCAGAGTGGTGTTGTATTTCATCTTTGAAGATTCAAAATACAGTTAGAAATGCGCCATTTACTCACTGCTTTCGGGGAAGAAATACCATAGCATCGCGTCCTTTGTCTATGCCCAAAATATGCTATTTTGCTTGACAAGATTGGTCTCGAAATTTGACACTTCAACCACGTGATAACACTCCAACTCGACATTTGAGAATTCCGTAGAGAAGTGTTCCGCCATCTTCAATGGAGCCTTGATCAGAATCCATTACAGGCATCAGGTCCACTGCCGTCAACATACCAAACGTCTCGTGAATAGAATGACATTTTAAAATGTTTGGACAAAACATGTAAAAATACAAAAAAAACAGTAAGTTCATGCCAATAGGGTACTTTGTAACAACACTTTATTGAAATAGGGTGCTTAATTAATCGAGCTATTGAACAAATAAGTGGTACAACAAAATGGCGGCCAAAAACGTACTCTATAAATAGATGTTTTCCAATCAAGATTTCTATGTTCACTTAAAAGCACTTTCGTCAGTATCGTTTATAAAGATTTATCCAGACGTAAAAGTTTAAATTAAACAAAACACACGGATTTCTTTAATAATTAGGAACTTTGCTAGGTCAGACTGTCACAAAATTCAAAATATTGTAACTCGAAAAACGAATCGTCAAAAAATTAATACCTTCAATGTCAGTAATATTGCAGTTTAGATTTCGAATTTTGTTGAAATCACGTAAAAACGAATTATATTGTTGCAACATTTTCCAAAGCAGCACTTTTTCAACTAACTAAATTACATTACCTTGAACAAAAAATGTATTGTCCCTTGTTTACACAACACCATACTAACAGTACCGGTGAATACATAAACCTCAAAAACGTTTTCTAACTACGGATACTAGGCTATCAATTAGTCCCGTTGTGAACTTGAGAAAAGTGAAGCCACATGTAAAAGCATTCGTAACTATATTCTACCTGCATATTAAACAAGAAATTATTCAGTCTTGTGGTTCTCATAATTCGGTTCAGTTGTAATTCTCTTCAGTCTACGCTGCTTCACAGATCTTCCAATTCTTTGATGATCTCCACCATGGAGGGTCTTTCCGCTGGCTCTTGTTTGACACACCTCCTAATAAGGCTTCTCAACATCTCATTGGTTACGGATGCTATCTGACCGCTGACCAGTTCTCGTACGGGCAGCTCACGGTTGCACATCTCACACAGCAGCAAACCAAAACTGTAGACGTCGATCTGTTAAGAAAAATAAAACGTCGGAAGTCCTGTAGAAATGATCTCTGAAACATAACCAACCATGTTTATCAACATCGATATCCTCCTTACACTGTCAGTACAAAATCAGTTAACATGTTGTGAGAATAAAGGAACTCAGTGATAAACCACTCTTAACGATTATGAGGTGTAAAGTTCTCCCAACCTATTTAAAGTTAATGAGTGGAGGTAAGTAATGTGAAATTACCAGTTACCTTGGGAGAGTGATTGGAGGAAAGCGCTTCCGGTGCAGCATACGTCACGCAACCCGGGTTGATGGTCTTACACTGTCTCATGAAGTTTGCAGCACCATAGTCAGAAACCTTTGCGCGCCAGGATTCGCCATGGCGCCAAAGCAGCACATTAGCGCTGCTTATGTCACGATGTATAATAGGCGAGGGTTTGTGTAGATGCAGGTAATTCAGTGCTGTAGCTACATCAACAGCAATCCTCACAACTTCCTCCTCCTTCAACGGCCGTTCCTCTAACAGTTTTCTCAGGTTCGTATCGAGGAGTTCAGTTATAAACAGCGGACTGCCGTCATCGTTTGTTGCTCCAATGAACTGCAGCAATAACGGATGGCGACACTGCGCGGCAATTGCCATCTCCCTTTCGAACAGTCGTCGGTTATGAGGTGACAAAATCAGTTCATGGATTTGTTTGACAGCCACATTACAGCCACGAAACTTCCCGTCAGTGACTGTTCCCCACCCCCCAATACCCAACTGACGGGTACCAACGTGGACCTCATCGCGACTAATTGTCCAGTCTTGTCGTCTTTCCACCGGAGTTTCGAGTGACACTGTCCGCAACCTTTCCTCGGCTTCCTGAAGTTGGCGGCGTATCTCCTCTCTTTCACACTTAATGATGTCAATTTCTTGTTGCAGACGGTTTTCTCGTTCTTGTTGCTGTTGCTGAGCAATATTTGCTGCATGCTGTCGTTTGCGTGCATCCGTCTGCATTTTTTCAAGTTCGTTTTTAAGTTTGGTTCTGGCTCCTCGTTCTTCAAGCAGCCTCTTTTCGAATTCCTCACATTCACAAGTAAAACGCTTCCGTTGCTCGTACAAATTGTGTTTTTCCTCTTCCAAACTTTTCTCTAAGAAAAGCTTTGAGTTCTGCTCTTGCTGAAGAGAATTGTGCAGATATTTTAACTGCTGTTGTAGTGTGGCGGTCTTCGCGGTTTCTTCATACAACAGTCCTTCCAAGTCTTTAACCTTGCTTTTCCAATACTCTTCGTTTTCGCTAATTTCTTCCTGCCGATTTTCTCTGAATTTATTTCCATCAGCAGCACCACGGTCTCCATTCGCAGAGTTTTCATCAGCACTAACAACATCGACTGGTTCCTGTTCTCGTTTTGTTAGATTTATTTCATCTTTTAGAGCTTCTAAACCTTCCACAACGGCAATGCACTGTTCTTCCTTCAAATGCTCATACTCTTCTTCCGTGTCTGACGAAGGGCCAAGCTCTTCCAACTCTGAAGCAAGGAGAATGGAGAAAGGGATTGATTAATTAACTAAGGTACCTTGCACGGATATAATAGCATCCGCTCTAAACAAATTTTTAGCACTTGAGAGTTATTGAATAACAGAGCTAAAGACAAGCGGCTTACATTAACTATTTCTTAGGTTTGAATTTTGCGCGAGCCACAATTTTGAATTATTATCATCCCACACTCCCAGCAAATACAATGATGGTATACGAACCCAAATTCCAGAAACAGTCAAACTAACTCGTTCGGAAAAACGTATTATGTTTTGAAGTGTCAGACTGACTGTATTGTGGAAATTTTGGGAAAAAAAGAAAACAAAATGTTACTGTATAAGCAACAGAATTAACACTGAAAAAGTACGTAAAACCACAGTGAATTTAAGTATCTTATATTTTACTTGTGAAAACCGAATGCAGTACAGTCGAGTTGAAGAATTTATCGTCAATGGACAAAAGAGTACTTCGCCGCAAAACTAAAGTAAGTTGATAACAATTTTTGACATTGTAAGATTAACGCCTAAAAAGATAAAAAAAAGCCCAGCTCTGGCCAGAATCCACAGAGAAATCTTGGCCAAATAGAGAGATCAGCCAAATTCACACGCTTTCTTTGTTTGCTGCTCGTGGGGCGTCGCTCAAAAGATACCTCAGCTCCCGGCAGTGGGCAGAGAAAGAGAAAGAAACTCGCGTTTCAAACCCTTTTTCCCCACCTTCAATAATACTTTTCATTGCACTTTTCTTATAAAAGCTTCAGGTACAACCAGCGCAAGTCTTTGTCTTGTATACAGAACCATTCATAAAGGTACAACAAGCTCAAGTATGTATACAGAACCGTTCATTCAGGTATAACTAGCTCAAGTCTTGTGTACAGAACCGTTCATTCAGGTATAACTAGCTCAAGTCTTGTGTACAGAACCATTCATTCAGGTATAACTAGCTCAGGTCTTGTGTACAGAGCCGTTCATTCAGGTATAACTAGCTCAATTCTTGTGTACAGAGCCGCTTTATTAGGTATAACCATTTCAAAGTCTTGTATATACAGAGCCGTTCATTTAGGTTTAACTAGCTCAAGTCTTGTGTACAGAGCCGTTCATTCAGGTTTAACTAGCTCAAGTATGTATACAGAGCCGTTCATTTAGGTTTAAATAGCTCAAGTCTTGTATACAGAGCCGTTCATTTAGGTATAACTAGCTCAAGTCTTATATACAGAGCCGTTCATTCAGGTATAACTAGCTCAAGTCTTGTATACAGAGCCGTTTCTTTAGGTATAACCAATTCAAAGTCTTGCATTAAGAGCCGTTCGTTCTATAGGAATATTGAATCACCTTTGGTCTTGCTCCGAATAAGCACAGTTCCGTAAATTTCGGAAAGGAGAGCCGAAACCTACAAGTCTGGGAAAAGGGCACCCAGGATGGTATCTGTGCTCCAAAAGTGTTTCTCTTCTAAGATGTTTCCAGAAGTGCCGACAATAGGGTGGGATGTGGGGGTGGGGGTGCTTTGTCAGCCCCCCCCCCCCCTCTAACCCGCCCTTGTTTACAGTTCAGTGTATTTGGCCGCAACTGTTTAAGCGCTTTGAAATAGAAGGTCAGTTAGATGTTGGAAACAACCTTTGAACGAAGTCATATCTAGAACCACTCCAACAGTATACTGACAAAACACTAATATTAGTGAAGAACGTTCAACCATTTTCATTTCTGCAAAACAAGTTAAAAATGCCACAAAAAAACGTGACTCTTCACAACCTTGTCAAGATCATTTACCACCCCCTACTCCAAACCTCTCAGTAACACTTTCCCTTTACTTCAAATCTCCCTTACATCAACCACTTCCTTAAAATGAATTATATCGTTTACTTGTTAATAACAACTCATGTACAGTTAACAAAGAAACAATGCCACTGTCTATCAGGGTCATAGCAAGCCTTGGAAAACGGAGGGAGGGGGGAAGCAATGCCGAGAGCTGAAGGTCTAGGACGGTCCGCAGGCATGCCCCCCCCCCAGGAAATTTTGAAAATTGTTTTGTCTAAAAACGTTTTTCCTGGGTTTTAAACACTATTTGAAACAAAATCTGAGTGTCTTAAACTGATAAAATATTTCCAGTTTTCTCAGAGTTCGGACAATTTCCTGAGCTTGACACATTTAACATAATTATTTGCTGGGGAAAAACTGGGGGAACACAGCCCCCCCCCCGGCCCCCTGGCCCCTCCCATTGCTACGGCCCTGTCTATACTGTTGCAGTGTTTTGCACAATCACATTTTGCTGTAAAAAAAAACACTCCTGCTACATGTTAAACAGAAACATTTTTATAGTTCATTTGCTTGTTCTTCTTGTGCTTTCATGTAACTGTGTACATCTTAACACACACTGCAGTTGCAGATTTTAAAGTTTGAGCATTTAAATTGCATGTGTACAAACCTTGATTAGTAAGCTGTGCAGCTGCTGCAGATGATGAGTTGTCCAAGTCCTGTTCCAGTGACACCTTTATTTTGTCTGCCGAGACAAACATGCCACTACCTGGCGCACACTTGAAATACCTTTTGCATCGAAATGTGCCATCACATGTACCCTGGTGCTTATATTTGGAATCCTGGAGGATACATGGAATAATGGATTAATACACGTAATACTCAATGTATTTGTAATTCCTAACCCAGTCCCACCCCCTTCCTTCTCATGCATTCGGAGTTCTAGGCTAAAGCATACCCCCACCCAACACACCTAAAATTCTTCATTAAATGCCCAGTTGGGTGTATCTGGAACTCCAGGCTAAATAGCCCCATCCCATACTACCATTTACTGCTAAACACTGATCAGTCAAAAAACTAATGACTTACACAAGAACTGAAAAACTCTATTTAACTTGCCCAAGTCTCAAGGCATGAAAGAAATAGCCTCTCACTGTTTTCTTGCTGTATTATTTTACACACAGTACCAGTTCACACATTAAACAAAGCAATTAGTACTCCTCTCTTCTTTTACCTCTCATTTAATCATAACTTTTATATCAAACTGTTTATGTTGTGTAAAAAAATTAGATATTTTTTTATGTTTGGAATAGAAAAAATAAGGTTCTAACAGACTGACTGACAAACATGCTGCTTTGTGACTTACTTGCATATTAATAAAGATGTCTCAAAGTTTTGAATGTCTTTAATTTTGCAACCAAGACAAAACCCAAATCAACTACCATAAACTGATAGAGGATATTAGCTTGTTTTTATCCAAAAAAACACCTTTCCCAAAGTAAAAATTATATTTCTAAAAACAACTTCTCTATTTATTTCTTCTAACAGAAATTTCAGAGAATATACATGGCTCAGTTGCCATGAAAAAATCTGACATCAAATTCTTCAGTATTGTTTGATACATCAAGTTTTCAGCAAGTGCTATTTTTTCCAAGAATGCTCTTTCATTTTGTTGGAAGCCAATTGAACATCAGAAATCTTTCTATTAAAGCCTGATTAAATAGCCTCCAATGCAGCCACTCATTTTCCCAGGAAGGAAACACATGACGAAGGAAATCAGGTGGCTGCATTGGAGGCTACTGGTTTATTAGATCCAACATGTTGGTCCAACATCATTGGGATGTAACAGGTTGGGATCCATGGACATCCTGTTGGATGATGTTAGGTGATATTGGGCAAGTTTTAATTCATGGTTCAGCCTTTTCTTCCAACAATGTTGAATGAGGTTGGATCAGTTCAAATGAGCCTGTATATAAAGTTATGGTCAGCAAATTAAATTGGCAGTTCAAGAAAAGAGTGTTTTGTATGCACGCACTTCTTGTCCGTGGAAAGACCTTCAATATGTGTTGAAGATATCTATACATTACCAAAATCTGCACACCAAACATGACTCCATCATACGGGGGAACAGCTCCCTTATAGTGGACAAGTGCAGCTAAATATCGGTTCAGCTCCTTGTGATAAACATAGACTTGGCTTCGCTCGCGTACTGTTAGCAGTCGATCCAATAACCGCTGCTCAACCATCACGCATCGCGCGCTGTACGACTGCACCGCCAACAACAACTGTGTCTCCTCATCACTCAACTTAGCCAGCTGAGATTCAAAACATTCCGTACGCAAATACTTCTGTTTTATCCCTGCCAAATATATTTTTCCAGACTCATCTGCCTGTTCATTTGAAGAGATTGCTTGTAGAAGTTCCCCCCTCAAAATCTTGGAAGAGGTCTCTTCACTGCGACCTCCAAATACTGGTACATAGCCAGATAAAACTCCCCAAATCCCCGCTGTCAATGAGTTCACTTCCTGATCTGTTTCTGACGAAGTAGACAGCAAAATATATTTTGTGCTGCTGTGATCCATTAGTTTTATATCTAAAGTGAAACCGTTTCTCAAGAACCACACCTAATATGTCATCGAGGATTCATAATTGTCCTCTAGAGAATGTTACACACTTTCTCCTGATCTCGCTCTTTTCTGTTCTTTTCCTTCCTTGCTAAGCTTACAATAAACGAAGTATTTGAATCTCCATTTGGAAGTTACCAAGTTTTTCTCGCGGTTAAATTTTGTTTATGTTGTAAACACAGCTGAGCAACGCCGATCATGCATTCTTCACCGTATCCAACCGCTGTTCGAAGATGAGCCCGCGTTCTCACTCGGATCGACAATAAACTATCATAAACGAAGTACAGAAAAAAACAATGAAAATATTCAAGATGGCGACGAAGCGAAAAAACGAAGAAGAAATGTTGTCGTACCGAACTGATAACCCCTCATCGATTACACAAGCATCTTATCAATATGAGTACTCGGAAAAGGATAGAAATCAATCACAGGAATATTATTACACCCAATATTATGAACAACGAGGAGACTGGATTGCACTTTATGACTGGAACACAAGTTGTTATTTCTACCAAAACATGACTGATTACACAGTGCAATGGGAACAACCGGATGAATGGACCAGTTTACCTCCAAAATACATACCGATATCTGATCTTGGTAGTTTTTATAATCATAGCAGTTCATTTGAAACAGATTCTGAAACCAAATCCGGGACTTTGCGAAGAAACGCAAAGGAAATTGAAGCCAGAAATTCCGAATATTTACAACGGCCTTCGAAGAGACAGATTGATCCGGAAGAGAGCAAGAAGACTCACTGGATACCAGAAGGTGCTACAGAATACAATATTTGGTATGATCGGTGGATTGGAGAACAATGGCGCAGAGAAAGAGATTGTGGTAGGATTTTGGTGCTGAATTAATTATAAAAACAGATCAATGCAAAGTTTCAGTCACCGTCCTAAGTGTAAGAACCTCACGATTGACGTCATAGGCTTCCCTGACAGATGCACAAAAGATATGTTGTTATGATACATTCTTACACTCATACTCTGCAAATATCAACTCAAGTATGGGAAGTGAAATTGACATCATTAATGTGCTCAACACCTGGTTAACATCAGGTATTGTGATCTCAAATGCTTAACTTAACTCCCATGACTAAAGCAAATTTTCTAATCTATGAGTTTAAGAGTGCAACTTATCAATATTGTGAGGGCAATTTATCACCCTTCACGATTGGTTAAACTAGTCAGACTAACTATTGTACCATGAGACTGGATGACATCAATCATGAGTTCTTACACCAAGGTAGAGCTGCCATCTTGCTTGAGGGGCATGTGACAAAAGTTACAGCAAATAATGGGAAATATTTAACTTTCAACCCTTCTGTCTTTGCTATTGTAGATCGAATTTGAACAAAAGGATGTCTTTTAAAAGGCATGGATATGAAATTATATAATCAAAACAGAAGTTCATAATTAATTTAAGTTTCAAAACTTCAAACAAATCTTTGAATCCAGACTGAAGGATTGGTATGGAGTTTTAAATTTTTATTGTGAAGATTTTAGTTTTAAACCATATTTCTTGTTTTGGAAGATCTATAATTTCTGTATCAATACCTTTTTAAAGACAACCTTTTTCTCTTAGTGTTAACTAACAGAATATTTAAAGTTTTTTGTGGAAAATCTTATACTTGGCTTTCACTGATTCATTTTTTCATAAATTTATGTCGCATGTTCTGAGAATGCTCCGAGTGTGACTTCCTCCGTGAGGTATTAAATAGTCATTGACTACCTAGAATTTAACAGGTTTTTATTGATAAGTTGACAGCATTGATTTAAAGTCAATAGACTGGACATGATGTATGGACCATAATGAGAAGAACTCTGTCATAGTTTTCAAGTGGCAACAATTTTGGCAAAACCTCAAGACAGTTTAAGCATGTTGAAGATGACTTGAAGGTCAGTAGGTCTCCCTTGTTCCAAAATCATTTCAGTCCAAACACTCAGAATAAAAACCCCTGAATGACAAAATAACTGGTAAACACTTTTCAAATAAGTAATAAGTTTTAAAAGATAAATGGATCTAAAAGTACCAGACAGCAAGTTAAAGTTTTGAATTAAAGTTTTTGATTTTGCTGGGCACCAGCAATGTTGATGACTACATCCAAGATAGATAGATATAGATAGGATTTTCATTCACTTCTGTTTCAAGGCTGCAATGATGAATTTAACTTCTTTTGGTGCAAGGCCCAGCAGAAACAAGATGTGTAGTGAAGACTGACGCTGGATATACCAAGGCAAATGTTGGGGGAGCAGAAAAGAGTTTCTTTTGTATTTATTTTGCTAGAGGCTGTTGTCATCAGGGACCAGAGTGTGGTTATCTTCATCTTGTGCCTAGCAATGATGATGAGAAGAGGTGAGATAATTTACTGAATAAAGCTATTGTAATTAACTATAAGTTATGATAAAAAGAAGAGTGAGAAAATTAAAATAATACATTACTATATACAGTAGTATTATTAATTTTTATGAAGTTCATTTATAAGCAAGTCAAAGGGAATGATCAAAGCAGTTCATGATCCATCAACTTTTGGCACATTTTCAGATTTTTAGATACAAGTAACATTTTTTTTACTCAGCAGTTTTGGAAAGGAAAGCTGACATACATCTGATACAGATATGTATGTACCTTGATCAGACTGATTTGTACAAATACCTTTTTCTGTATGGATAGGATTGATTTGTCCCATGATGTGTTTGGGAGAGAACGTCATAGAAATCACAAAGACGATATGGGTGGAGTTGGGGCATATGACAGCGAGTGCCGCACCCTGTATGTTGGTGGACTTGGCTCATACAAAGACCTAGAGATGGTTCTATGGGAAGAGTTTGGAGAATTTGGAGAAATTGAAGTAAGCACTTATATAAATGTCTGGTTCACACTTGTGAGCAAAGCACAAACCTTAAGGAATTTAAAGAACAAAGGATTCGACAAAACAAAATGCAGCCGATATCCAGCCTTAAATGACAAAACCCATGGATATCCTGTTCAGTGACCTGGCCCTTAATTTCCAACCACCCTCCCCTCAATCTCTATCCTTTGTACCCCCTAGAATGGCTACAGAGAGTAGTCATGAAAGTTTAAATTATCTCCCTGGAGTGGCATTGACTGCAGTTTAAGAACAATTTTAAGTGATCTTTTGTTTGAGAAAAATAAAATGGTTTTGTGATTTTGCCCCTTCATTTTAGAATTTTTGAAAATTTAAATGAAATTGAAAAAAAAATGGAGATCAGGAGGTTGCATGTAAACTTAGGGTGCTCCTCAGAAATGGTAAGGGTTGAAATGTCGAACACTACAGTGGTGAACCTAACTTTTTATTAACCGCTGCCGTGTCTGGGATTGCAGGATATTAGAGTAATACCAAAGCGGCACATAGCATTTGTAAGATATCGGAACCGTGTAAATGCTGAATTTGCAAAGGTGAGAAAGGAACCTTTCATTTGGGCGTGTTTTTTAAATGTTTCAAATTCAAGTATTCTTTTTCATAATTATGAGTTATGTGTTGGTTTTTTTTACAACTTACCATGTTTTGCACCACAGATTATGCATAACTAACCATACCTAAAACACATACCAATAATTCAAAGTGCAGTTTTAGTTATTAATAGTGGTGCCTTTTTAGAGGACAACCTACCCCAAAACATAAGAACACTTGCTTATTAAAGACCTTTACAAGGGAAATCAACAAAGTATACTATCAATGGTAAATATCACATTCTAGAACCACCATTAACATAAAACCTTAACAATGGCTAAACATTTTTAACTATTTTAAGGTACAAGTGTGTCATTAACTGTCGATTTCCTGTGTTTTAAACAAATTATTGACAGTGATGATGATAATGATGACAAGTTATCATTTTGTGATAGATAGCCATGGCTGATCAAAGGTTGGGTAATCGAGAAGTTTTGAATGTGAGGTGGGCATTTGATGATCCAGCTCCATCATCCATAAAAAGGGTAAGACTCATAGGTTCATCACAAATCAACTAGATTATAGCAAAAATCCTGGTAAGTAGATAAAATATACCAAACAGTCTTCAAATCGTAATCACCAATTTAAGTTCTATCATGAATTTTCATTTCAAATCTTCATAGACAATGATTGCAACCAATGAGTCTGTGTTTTGAGTCCATGTTTTACTACAAATATTAATTTTCTTAAATTTAAAACTCAATAATTAACGCTGTTAAAATGCTGAGTGGAAAGAGGCGACTTCATTTTAGCTGGACATGGCAACTTCACTGTAGGGTGATTTTACTGGCAATCCATTAAAGGCTTATTGTACAATCAACAACTCCAAACTGAGTGATCAATATCATTTTAAGAGAGAGAGATTGAGCCCAATAAAACACAAAGACAACAAGTGCAAAGGGTCGTGGCTGTTGATTACAAACTCATCTCAAAATTAGTCATCGAAAAATATTTCCTTCCAATGTGTTAGTTTTCATGAATATATGTCATTTGTACTTTCATGATCTTTTACATCTTCTCGCAAAATGTATATTTTTAATTGATACTGTGAACTGTGACTTGCGTTATTTTATTTCATTTCAAACTGATTTTCTAAACAGGAAGCAAATATAAAGAAACAGCGTCTCCTTAGTGCAGCGGAATCAAGAGGATTGTTGAACACGCAGCGAGTACAACCAACTTGCAGTAACACAGTGACCGCACCATATCCCAATACAGACTACCAGTATCCACTCCAGTGTGGTCCCTTGACAAGAGAACAAGTCGAACAGGTGTTTTGTTGTTTTAAATATGTTGACTATCATCAGTGCTGAGTTCTAGCTTAACTGCCGAGTCTTTTTGATAGCCTCTTAAATCATTTTGGACAGGAACCAAAAATAGTCCATACCTACCTTGCTTATTTTCACGTGGAAAGCACTTGTCATCTGCGATGCAGTTAAGTACAAGTACAAGTACAAGCGCAAGAAAAAGGAAATTTTTTATTCTTGCGCTTAATTAGGTCACTTACGTTATTGATATTCTGGCATCAAGCCCGTTTTTACGGTGAAGAAACTTTGCACTTGCTCCTTGCGCTTAAGGTCTGTCGTAATACTTGACATAATACCTCCCCACCCTGATTAACGCCAACTACTGTTTTGGGTTCTGTCTCACAGGGGGTATACAGCTGAGTAGTTATAACACAAGTCTTTTGCGAGCCCTCAAGTTATATTGTGTAGCTTTATATCAGCGGTAACATGAATTAAAGTAAGAAGTTTAGTTAGATCTCTCTGTCTGTCTGTCTGTCTGTCTATCTGCCTGTCTGTCTATCTATCCATCCATCCTATCCGTCCGTCCGTCCATCCATCCATCCGTCGGTCCGTCCGTCCATCCATCCATCCATCCATCCATCCATCTCTTCATCTCCCTCTTAAAGTCAGAATGACGTCAAGTTTGATCAAATCGATTATATGACACTTGTAGGTTTGTTGCATCTCTTAAAATTTCTTTTTTTCAGGAAGAAATGTTAGAACAAGTGAAAACGGACTGTGACAGGCTCGACCAAGCACTGAGAACAATAGAAAGTACCCAGACGGGAGTGTGAGCTGTTGTGAGGTGCCTCTCAGACTGATAGTAACTTTACGCTTGACCAAGTTTACACTAAAGACGCTGACATCGGTGTAGCAGAAAGAAAGAAAATGACACAAATATCTGTGTGTCTGTGCGAGGGAGAGCCCAACCGACACGGATCACTCCTGTCAACACGCTTCTCTTCAGCGTTTTGTGTTCTGAGCCACTTCGTGCTGCTTTGCCCCGCATCTCTCCGCAAAGCCTTTGCATACGCCATCCGCCGTCGCCCGGGTGGTGGCTCCCAGAGCATGCAGAGCCCGCTGCAAGCTCCGATTGGTGAATAAATATGCACAAAGATAAAAATTTCAAGAACTCATTTTGTTGAAATATCAGCTAAGTACAATCAATTACAGAACGCAGTCAGATCGCATTCTGTACGTAATCTGACGCCAACTAAAATACCACTCACATCTTGAACAATTTCTTTTGAAATACAATGACTCGCCGCGCACCTGCCCTTAGTTTCAAGGACAACGGGCACTTTTCTCGGATTCAACTTAAAACTGAATTCTTGTACGAAACCGAGGTGAACCAACAATATTTTCTGTCTTATTTGGTCGAAGAATGTTGCATCGGGTAGTCTCCTGTTCAGGCAGTGGAAGTATGGAGAAGAGACAAACATGCCGTGATTTGAATTATTGCAAAAACGTGCACATCTAGCCTGCGTAGCTCGGCGTTCCAGTCACTCCTCCCCATTCTCCTCGCGGCTCGCTTCGCTCTCCCACTTCCCCGCTCGTTTCTCCCATCTCGACTGACTGGAACGCCGAGCTAAGCAGGCTAGGGCGGATCCAGGAATTTCGAAAAAGGAAGACCGGAACTAATTTGGAAAGGGAGACCACCCAAAACCCTTAGAGAACTTCAGGATATAAACCCAGGGTATAATATGGGATGTAAGTAAGCAATCCTTCCACCCATTCCTTACCTTGACCCTCCTTACAGTATCAAATGGTTGCAACTGAGATAGTTCGCTCTTACTCTGATAATAGAAACAAGAACCGGTTTAACGTTTTAATATTGAAGACTGAAAAATAATATTTTGGCTTGATCTTTTGACAAACAATTTGAACGAGCTTGTTTCGGGTTTTTTTCACCAGTTAATGTATATAGACGGACTGTACTGAGGGGCCACCGAACGCATCCGCGCCAATTTTCAAGGATTTCTAACCTTTGGACTATTCAAGGTGATTATTTTAAGTTTAAATTTATCGGGGAAGACAGCGACATGGCTAACTTTTATTTCCTTTTTCCGGCAAGCATCAACTGTTTCAAAAAAAAACTTAAGTCTGTATAGGGTGTAATGACAACGAGAAAACTTTTGAGGTTTGCTTGCATGCATGTTAATAAAAATTGCATCATTTTACTCAAACGGCTGACAAAACTCGATATATGCCGAGAGAAATTGAGAAAAGTTTTTATTGCTGAACAAAAGAGAACATTTGTCATTATTTTTCTTGAAACTAATGCACACATATTCTAGTTACAGAACAAGAGATATGCGCAGTGTTGGTAAATTATAATAAATGGCAGCAATTTATAAGTATCGGGATCTTCTGCAGCCTAGCCAGGCTGTCAAACGGAGCGGCAGTTGTTATTACACTTTCTACTTTTTAACAAAACAGATTCCTTTCAGCCCTTAAAACAGTAGACCCAACTATGTTGGGATATTCAACGTTCACCGGAAATCCAGTAACAAATTTCTACCGTCTATTTTATTTACCTTGATTTAAAACTCCCAAAACCCAAGGGAATAAAGGATTTCTAGATAGCATACAGACGCCGTGTATGGGGGCCTCAGATTGGCGACTTTTTAAAACTTGAACGAAGAATCTCAAACTGCCTTGGAGTACAGTGTTAACTTCCCACACAGTTGTTCCACTACTGATCAACAAACATCAACCACACAGCATCAAATTAGAACAGCTTGGCTTTATTACAAACTATAAATACATGCACAACTCACCAACCGGCAAAGTATAGTTTCGGATCAACGAAGGTTTCTGGGCAATTACTCACCCACCCCTCCCCTAAAATAAAAGCTAAACCTAGCCCCAACCTTGCTTCCAACCCGAACCTAAGGGAGAGGTGGAATGGTGGTTAGTATCCCAGAAACCCACAGTAATTGCCCCGTTGGTTAAAGAATTCACGTGCAGTGGAACAGTTCGTACTTTTAAGTACTATAATTATTACAGAATCTATGAGAAACTGTGACGCAGTTCCCTTTGACAGCATTTATGTGCATCAATGTTCGGATGACTGTCTAAGTCTAAAGTTAGCATTGTTTTGGTAACCGCAAGACTAGTTAACGAGAGGGTGTCTGGGGCCAGTGGCGGGAGACAGCTTGTGTTCCTTCATCGCTTGATACTACCACTTCCAACCACATGGGACATTTTGTAACACTCCATATGAACCCCTCCAAAAAGTCCAGATCCACCACTGGGGATGTAGTATTCGTCAGGCCTATGAAATACCGCCCAGTAATTTTCTCGACCCAAGGCGCTATGTATGGAATGGCGGGAGATCTGCAGCTTGGATTCCTTCATTGCAATATCTATGCACTGCTCTACTGGCGTTTAACCAAGTTGTCAATTTTATTCTAGGAATCTGTTGGTCGGTCGGTTTCGCCACTACTAAATGTGTCACATGGTGACAGATTACTGGCAGCAAAACGTCTGCAATGTGAGGATAAAAGGTTCTGAGAAATGGTTCGCATAGAGGGATTTTTCTGTTAAATAATCTTTCATACAATGACTATTTAGTACAACTCAAAACCTGAAACTATCAGTAGATTAACTAGACTATGATTATCATTGCAAAGAGCAAAAAGGAACAACGAAAGAAGTTCAAACAAACAAAGAAGGGAAGAAAGAAAGAACGGAAGAAAGAAAGAAACTCGTTATTACATACGCGTGCTGTTAATCAAGACGTTGTTTTAAATTCAACTTTTCTCAGTGTGAATACATTTATCTCTATTAATTTGTAAAGGTTCTGCAAGTAATACTTCCTCGACAATCTTTGACTACAGAAAGTGCTGAGCCCTGCATCGTAAACTTACCTTCGTGCTTGTTGGAGAAGCGCTTGCTTTCTTTCTGTGAGGCTACTTTGTCTTGTGAGAGGGCACGAGGAAAACTCCACTGAACGTCCCTCTTGAAGGGCTATAGTTGGGCGCTCCTCTGGGACTCTGTTGGTATGTTTTTCTGCGTCCCCAAACAAAGGCTCTCTATTCTCCCGAGGGGCACGAAGAGTGTCGGTTTCAACGGGATCTTCCTCTAAGTTCACATCGTTTTCCAATCTCGAAGAACCAGGGATTAAACCGCCGTCTGCACCTGAAGATGCCGCAGAAGCTGTAAAGACACAAACAGTATTGTAATGTAATGCAGCGCACTGCAAAAATCAGCAACATTAAATAGTTTATTGTGCGGAAAACCTATTTACATATATGGCCGCCATGCAAGACGACCCTGGGAATTGCAGTGGTGATGAGAAAAACAGTTTCAACTCACCGAGCTGTGAGTGCTGCATCAGCTCCGAGTCCGACTCTGTTTCCATTTCAGTGTCTGTATCGGCCGCGGGCCTCCTGTGCTCTCCTTCTGAGGGCGGGGTCCAAACCTAGCAACACAGACCACAGGTAGCTCAGGCTGAGAGTTGGTACTTAGACTTGTAGAACGATATCGGAATCGAGTCGACTTTATAAGGAATTGAACAGGAATAGACATAAACCAGTTCAACCACCAGCCAGTTGATCAATATCTATTTTCTCCTTACAATATCAATACAAAATATGTTGTTCTGTTGCGAGAATACAGGAATTGCTTAAACACTGAGTCCCACTGTTTGGAATCAAATTGATGTAAAGCTCAAAAATCTTTTACTGAAATTATTTAAACAGAAAATGAAAGAATCACTGTTAAGAGACTTACTCAAAACACTGAATGTGTCTACTTTGCAACACATGTTTTCTCAAACATTGTTTTTTTAGTTAGTAATGTATTTTCCTACACTTTTTTGTTAACTCAACTTACTCCTTACTGAGTTTATTACCTGCGACTGTTATTTAATTACTAACTTCAATATTTTTTTTGTTGCTCAGCCTTGTTTAGCTTGTACTACTTTCTGTAACTATTCACCTGTCAAATACATTTATGCAAAATGTGGTAATAAAAGACAACTCCGAGCAGCTTTGCCGTCTTTTGTTACTGTGTGGATTTGCAAAGCAGCTTCGTCGTCTTTTGTTTTGTCTGTCGCCCGTTATTGTGGTGACTCAAAGCTCCCTGTCTCTCCACAAAGCAGCTCAGTCGTCTGTTGTTGTGTTGACTCACGAAGCAGCTCTGTCGTCTGTTATTGTGATGACTCACAAGGCAGCTTTGTCGTCCGTTATTGTGATGACTCACAAAGCAGCTCTATCGTCTGTTAATGAGGTGACACACAAAGCGCTCCGTCGTCTGTTATTGTGTCGACTCACAAAGCAGCTGTCACCTGTGATTGAGGTGACACACAAAGCATACAGCTCTGTCGTCTGTTATTATTTCGACTCACAAAGCACTCTGTCGCCTGTTATTGCGTTGACTCGCAAAGCAGTTTGTCGTCTGTTATTGTGGTGACACACAAAGCGCTCTGTCGTCTGTTATTGTATTGATTCACGAAGCAACTCTGTCGTCTGTTATTGTTTCGACTCACAAAGCAGCTCTGTCACCTGTGACTGAGGTGACACACAAAGCATGCAGCTCTGTCGCCTGTTATTGCGTTGACTCGCAAACCAGTTTGTCGTCTGTTATTGAGGTGACACACAAAGCGCTCTGTCGTCTGTTGTGTTGATTCACGAAGCAACTCTGTCGTCTGTTAATGAGGTGACACACAAAGCGCTCTGTCGTCTGTTATTGTGTCGACTCACAAAGCAGCTCTGTCGTCTGTTATTGAGGTGACACACAAAGCGCTCTGTCGTCTGTTACTGTGTTGACTCACAAAGCAGCTCTGTCGTCTGTTACTGTGTTGACTCACAAAGCAGCTCTGTCGCCTGTTATTGAGGTGACACAGAAAGCGATCGGTCGTCTGTTATTGTAAAAACACAAAGCAGCTCAGTCGTCTGTTATTGAGGTGACACACAAAACGCTCGGTCGTCTGTTATTGTAATGACACACAAAGCAGCTCAGTCGTCTGTTGTGTTGACTCACAAACCAGCTCAGTCGTCTGTCATTGTGTCGACTCACAAAGCAGCACTGTCGCTTGTTATTGTGTTATAATAATAATAATAATAATAATAATAATAATAATAATAATAATAATAATAATAATAATAATAATAAACATTTATTGGCTCTCCTATAAAGGCTATTCTGAACCAATTTACAATAAAAATA
>JAOBYE010072341.1:0-16543 GCA_025403585.1 Parazoanthus swiftii
AGTTAAGACCGACAGACTCCAGTTAGTGAAGAAACTGAACCTTGTGTGTCAAAAAGTGTATAATACTTGGCGTGGGTTGTTTGGCAAAACAGCAAACATGGCCAACCAAGGGAGGGTAGAAGGGTTCATTGAGGGCCATTCATAGAACTTGACAACCGTTCATTGCCACCTGTCGAATCATCGCGGGGTTGTTACTTGATAAAAGATATAGAAGTAAGACTCACCAAGCCCAAATCGGAAGGCTACTCCAAAATAATTATAAGGACAACCTTCCATCACTTCTTGGTACTTGTCTCCCCACGTACGGTCCTCTTGTTTTGTTTCCGAGCCTGAAAATACTTTTATATGTGCATGAAATTTTTATATATACTAGAGTGTTAAAAACTGAAATTCTTTTCCCTTCAGCCAATTTTCTTATAAAAAAAAATTTAGTTTTGAGCTCGTATGACTTTTTACGTATTTTTTACAGAGCTCAGGAAAAAATGGAAAACATGAAACCAATACTTTTTTCATTCATTTACCATAAAGAGTTTGTAAAGTTAACAAATAGAATACTGCTACATTCTAGCTTGAGTAGTTTTCGTGATACTCTAGTGAATCAGTTTAAATCGGATACCGGGCCAACTCCGTGTGTGGTTGTTTTCAAATGCCGCCATCACCCGCTGTTTTTTAACTGGCAAGTAAAATAAGGTGAAGTGAAAAGAAAATTAAAGTAAAGCAAAAAAAGAAAGACAATTTATTTATTGAGGGTAACAGAGTTTACATCCATATAACGTACTTTCCCATGTGACTTTCACCATAACACTGGGATTATCCTTCTCTTTTCGAGAAGTTTGTGGGCTCTTTTAAATCTCCCGAGATAGCATTTTAAAAGGCTAAACAACGACCAGGTGTGGCGAAAGAAGGTCGCAAAAAGTTCAACCCTCACCCAGGATTAAACTCAAGACTTCAGTCCTGGTTGATCCTTGCAACTGTCTGTTAATCTTTGACTTTAAAATCAAGTGTGTTCTTTAGTTCACGTAAAGAAGATGTGTTTGTAAAGGCTGATTATGAACTCGGAACTTGTACAGCAATTTGTAAGTTTCTCAACGATTTCTACATAACTACATAAGAAATACGTAAGAAATACATACGAAATCTATTTTGTTAGGTTAATCAAAAAATCCACCTTTGGAGAACTAGAACTACCTTCTTTCGTGAGAAAGAAATTCGGCAAAACTTTCTTGATCTTTCGGTTAGTTATCACAAAGAATAAATTGTATACCTGACCTAAAATATACTGATATTTCAGACTGATGCTCAGGTAGCTGTTTTGTTAGGTTGAACACTCTTTGACTTGAAAACGCTCATATTATTTCTGTTGTCCCTTTGACTTAGACTGACCGCTCTGCATTATGCATCGCTTGCTCGTTTGAGCTTGAGCTCTCTGGTTTTTAGAAATAATATGTGCCACTGCTTGTCAGTGTGAGATGTGTTAATTGTTCGTTGAGCAATTGACATGCCCCTGTTTTCAAACCACTCTGAGCTGCACTGACGAGTCCTCAAAGGACGAAACAATTCCGTCTACAGATTGAGTATATATGGATGAAATATAGTAATGCCATATTCGTACTGACCCACGATTACATCCTTTGCTTTAAAAAACGAATTCCATTACTTCAGACAAGCAGTACCTTAACAACTGTTCTTTACCACTTGTCAAATCACCTTTGAATCCGTCTACTTCAGTTATGACCGACAGACCCCAGTTAGTGAATTAACTAAACCTTAAAACAGCGAATGGTTTCTTCATTCAGTAACCCTAGTAAGTGAAGAAACTAAAACTTGCGTGGGTCGTTTGACAAAAAAGCAAACATGTTTTTGATCATATCTTTTTTAATGTTTGAAATCATACTCATAAAAATTGCGCTTGTTGACGGCCTCTTGGAGAGCATTAATCAAACTGCACGTTTTAAATCGAAAAAATAATCCAGAAATTAGAAAACGAAATTGAAACCAAATTTTGCAAAGAAGATTTACACAATTATTGAAGCGTAGACCAACACTGGATCATATTCACAGGTCATAAATAAAGCAATAATACCTTTTAATGAACTACCGTGCATCGGTTTGTTGACAAACATGGCGTTCACAGCATGTGGTGTTCAAATTTTGTATTATCTCACCCGCCACTTTTACTACCTGTATAAAAGAGACATAGTAAAATATTGTACTATTTTAATCTAGACCTTCGTCGCAAACATATCGGTTTCGAGGTAAGTGTGTAGGTATATAATTTGCCATAAAGCATCGACTAGTTTTATCTTTGGAAAGGATGGTATTCGAAAATACATTAACAGTCCGCCGGAATTTTTCTTATTTAAAGTCACTTATCCTAAAGCGTCGGAAATTTTACAATCAGTGATAGTCTAAGATAGTGGACAGGGATTTCAAGCCGTCTGTTAAGTCCCTCAACGTTTTGTCAGGATTCCTAAAAGAAACCACACAATTATCGAAAAATGTAGTGTAATCCCGGTGTTGTGGTCTGTTGACTGAGGACGCCACTTAATGTCTCAGGCAGAAATCATTGTGAACCGCTAATAGCGGTTTGGCTAAGACACTCGGGTACTGAATCAATCATATTTACTTGCTGGGAACGGGTTGGTGAAAGCCCCGCGAGGAACACCTGAAATGTGTGTGTGTGTGTAAGACTTGCATATAGCTTGTGAAATGACTTCAACCCATATAGAGACCGGCTTATAAAACGTTTTTTAAGAGACAAATCGCGAGAAAACTGGAAGCACAAATTGGACCCAAAACCAAAGTGCCAATTTCTTTCTGTCCAACTTTCTTTTGTTTGTTAGAAAACCCCAACCCTTTCAAAGCAAGGCAAAAATGGCAGAATACATCATTTTCCCAAACTTTAGAAGCTATAAAGCTTTCTGATCGTGCTTAATTTCGGTAGGCAATGATTTACAACAACAGTTATGTTTTTTTGTTATAACTGCAAAGTTTCGTGAGATAATTTATATTAATGAGTTACATTTTGATAGAGAATTTGAACAAAAGACCACTCTAAATGTAGCAAACCGTTTTGGTTTTTCATTTATGAAGTGTAAAAGGATGAATTAGAGACTTCTCTTAACTATTGGATCCTCTGCGTTTTAATTGGTAAATCAAATCAAATTTCGTTTTCACCGCTTGAATGTTAACCTAGTCCTCCCGATATCAAGTAGGCCTCATTTACACTACACATGCATGGTAGATTTTGTGCAGTTCTAAAACCACAACAGATAGGCCTTCTGTTTACACTTGAAACTGTGTTTTCCATTAGATACGTCACTGACAAGGCATTCCTTCAGGTATGACGACAGAATACGTTATCTGCCTTTCGACGCTACTTCTTCTAATAGTGGCTCCGACGTTATTGGCAAAGCAAACTTCAAAGAACGCTAAAGCCAATGGAAATCCCTTTCATGTAGTTTCAAAGGAAACTCAACAACGTGCATCAAAGAAAAGCGTTGATCCGGACAGAGAGCTAGTCAAAGAGGCTCTCGACAAGGAAATGGTGAAAGCCAAAATACGAGAAAAGTGGGAAGGGCTCACAGGAGTAAATGGGCCAGTGGAGGTTGACACTCGCGTGCCACAAGTAAGATTTGAAAACTCTGGTGCCCTATCCTTAAAAGAAGCTTTTCAGTTTATGAAATTCTACCCAGTTTTGTTTGGTGAGGAAACACGTTCAACCATTTTCAAGATTCCTATCGGTACTGGTAATCTTAAGAACTTTAAGTTACAAAACAGACCCGACGGGACATTCTCACTGACTCGGGTAGCCGCTGATGGAGGCGAAACTAGTCTCGACGATTCTAGATTGAGCGTTTCGGTTACAGCGCTTTCCAAACCAACTTTGAATAACAATCTGAAAGATACCCTCAAAGAGGTAATGTTAAGGGCTGCAGATAACAGACTAAATAATCAGCCAGATTTTCAAGGAACTTTAGAGGGAAAAGGTTCAATTAATCAACCTACAGTGGCTGAAAGGGATGAAGCATTTGGTGCTGCTGTCGACACTATGGCCTTTTTATTTGTCTTAGGAAAAGATTTGTCAAGCTTTAGTCCGGCAATGTGGCTTCAAGAAATAAAGACACGTTTTGATGAAGACATAACAGAAACAGAAACGCGATTAAGCGAAGAAATTACTTTAAACGTGCAAACAAAGTTGAATTTGGAGGTTACAGCCAGCATGTTAAGAAGCAAATCCAGCGCAATCAAAGAATGGAAAAATCTCAAGGATAAAAATATCATTACAGAGGAGGAAGTTGGATCTGGCGACAAAAGATACCTGAAAGTTAAAGTTGCAGAAACAAAAGAACTGTCGTTGAAAGAATTATTCAAGTTGCTTCAGTTTTTTCCCGATATATACAAAGAACAAGAATTTAAGCAAGTGCGGTTTGAAGTTCCGATCGGTGGCGCAATGAGGAAGTTTCGTTTAAGTAAGAGCGACCCGGAAAGACGTGGTGGTACTCATCAAATTCTTGTCCGCACCGACGATGCAGACTGGCCTGGTTCTACCCAAAGAGCAGGAAGGAGTGGCGTATGGCTGCCTGACTATAACACTATTGTGGACAATGTTCTTCAACACTTTCCTAAACATCAAGATTTAGCTAAAACAATTATAAATTCAGTTGATGAAAAGCTTGATAATCAACCACAATTTTTGGACAAACTACATATTGTCGACCCTTCTAATCCCACAGTCAGAGGGAACAAAAGAACACTGGATGCAATTAGAGCCACGGTAGAGTTTATGGTTATTTCGATGATAGCAGAAGCTGCACAACCAGAGGATGAGTTTAGGACAGCATTTCTGAAAGAACTTGCAACAAAAATCAGAAAACAAAAACGATTCCCGAAAAACAAAGATTTTCCGAGCATAGCAAAGATAAGAAAGAAGACAGGCCGAAGTCCTGTAATGGATGAAATTGTTAGAAACGGACTTGGGGATGTTACGAGTGGAGTGGCAAAATTTCACGATGCCTTTAGTACAACTGACTTTCCTGTACGAATAAAAGGCGGAGTCCAAGCAGGCCGTAAGTTACTACACAGAAAAGGGAGTGAAATTGTTGCTACATATGCATCAAGAAAACGTGCAGCTGTAGAACATGATGAAGGAACACTCGCAAAACGCGTGAAGTCAGTTGCAGAAGGTTGTACGGGGACGAGACGCCGAAGAAAGAGAGCTGCCTGTTCACTGAAGGACAGAGACGCCGTCACAGTTGACGAAGAATCCATTAAATTCAGAGACAACTACGTAGAGTTTGATGTAGTAGATCGTCGAAATGCAAAAGAAAGAAGACGCATGAGGGTTTCGTTAGAATCTGTTCCACTGGCGACTCCGAAACTTATCAAAGAACTAATATCTAAGTCTCGTGCCGCGGGTGCAACCAAACGCTATAAGAAAATTAACAAAGGTTTGGCTGTTCACGGCTTAATATTTTCTGTCCTTGGGGCCGCTGACTATTTTTCAAAAGGTGACAATGTTCGTGGCAGTATCACAGTGTCTCAATCAATTCACACACTCGGCGGTATTACAGGTATCAATGAGATAGTGTCAAAAGTGGGAAAACACGTTTTGAGTCAAGCGGCCAAGGGTCTGGCGAGAAGTTTAAATTTAGAGAGAGGATTGGCACGGTTTTCTACAAAAGTAGAAAAGTTCATGGAAAAAGGAGTTGGGAAATTGCTAGGAGACATTCCTGGTGTGGGGATTGTGTTTGACATTTATTTTATTGAGCAAGATATAGAACAGTTGGCTGACCTGGATCTCAGTAACCCTGAAGATATCAAACTGCTTCCGCTGCGTATAATTGACTTAGGAATTGATGTTGAAACGACGGTACTGAACCTCATTGGGACATTTTGCCCAGAAGCAGAAGTTGTTACTGAGCCTGCAGTGATTGTTCTTTCAATAATCCGAATGGCTATTGACGACTTTTATATTGATATCATGGGAGAAATGGAAAAAATTAATTGGAAAAGTCCGTGGGCTGGCTTACAGTTCTTGGGAGCGCTGTTCAAGGGTATCGTCGAAGGAGCTGCGGATTTCCTAACGGGCGGTCTGCGAAGACAAATGGAAAACTACAGAAAGCAAGAAGAGTATGACAAGCAACTTATAACGAACCTTACAAACCCTGCCAGCTATTACAGAATCGTAGGCGAAAGGGAAGGTACTGCGAAAACAATCGATTTCACTTCAGGGATGCTATCTAGTCTTGGTGGTTATATTAACCTCAGATTGTTGGATAATAACCGAGCTATGTTGGAAATTGGAGATGTCAGTGGAACTGATGATAGGACAATTCGAAAGACATTCAAGGTTGACTCTGGTCTCAAAGACATTGTACTTGGTATAGGTGAATCAAGGGGATTCACATACAAACACGAGACAGCTAAGCTTTGGTTTGTTATCCCGATCAAGTCATATAATGTAATTTGTGGCGCAAACACACACGAAAAATCTTTGTATGGGACCTATTACGGAAACTCAAAGAACAATACTTTTTATGCCGTACAAAAGCCAAAACCGACAACAAAGAAACCTGGGATGAGAAACAATGAAGAGTGCAACTTTTCAAGACTTAACCTTACGTTTGTTACTGGAAACTATTACTATAACCTTTACGGGAGAGGTGGCAGCGACACATTTTATCTTGGACCCGAAATGTCCACGGTAACGGGCGGAGAAGGTAGCGACGTATACATTATCCAATCGGACAGCGGGAAAACAATTATTGATAACTTTGCCGAGGACGCCAAGCGTGACATTGTTGTAATCAACGTTAATTACACCAACATACGGTGCCACAAAACAAGAAACGATCTCGACGTTACGTACTCCAACAGTCATCACATTCGTATTAAGAACTGGTTCACTCCTGGAGACATCAATTATTACCGTCATGTCTCATTTCGAAGCAAAGATGGAGTAATTTTCATCCCAAGGCAAGTGTCGTTAAATGAAGCTGGATTTGATGTTCAGTGCGTGGCAGTAGCTTTGGATTTAAGCTGGGCAAAAGCAGCACAAACATTGTCCCTTGCTGAACCTGAATTTAGCCAAGTCAGACAGTATTCTGGCTCGAATTTCACGGATAACGTAATCGGTAACGATGTTAATAACATTCTAGATGGAGGAAGAGGAGCGGATCATCTAAGTGGAGGGAAAGATGAAGACACGTACATAATCAGAGCTAACGAAGGATGCGATGTTATCAACAACGACGCAGAAGACTATTTGAACACGACCGACATATTAATATTCGATGTTCTCTTTGAGAAAATTAACGTGGAAACAAGTGGATCTGATCTCTCTGTATCAGATCGGGACAATCCGACCACGTCTTGTTTTACGATAACTCGTTGGACTCTAGGGTTCCGCTACAGGCACATTATTTTTACGTCATCGGATCACGTGGTTTTTAATGTTTCCACTGACGCAATTGGAAGTGTAAGCAAAGTACCAATCATGCTTGATTATAAGGCTTCAATGAATGGTGTCTGCGTTGATTTGTCCGACACACCTGCTCGACGAAACTGCTTTAAGCCAGATGGTTTTGCCAGCGTGGCCACGGTCTCTGACTCACCTCACAACGACCACATCGTAGGCAATGGACAATCTAACTTTTTGAGCTGCAGTGGAGGCGATGATTATCTCGAGGGAGGGGAGGGTAGTGACAACTATATTGTTAAAAGGACCTGCAACCAAACCCAATTAAACAATTTTGATAGTCGAAAAAAAGTTGATCTACTTTTTATTGAAGAAGAGTTTTTGAATTTACGGACTCAAAAATTCGGAGCAGATTTGAAGATTATATCAAGCCACGGAACACCAGTAGTGACTGTTGGAATGTGGTTTGACTCAATCGAGAATCAGCATCTGGCACTAAGAACTATAGATGGAATTACTCTACAAATAGATAACGAAACCGGACGACTAGAACCAACGGAGGTATCAAAAGATCCTGTAGAATGCCAGTGTGCACATTTAGGATGTTACAACCGAGATGTGATAACATATAATCTCGAAGCAGCTCCATGGACAAAGGTGGTTCGCTTCCAGTTGAAATCCAGTTACTGCAGCTACAGAATCGTTGGTAACAATCTCAATAACTATCTTGATCCAGGGGCAGGCAGTGGTTACAACTACCAACATTTGGTAGGTAGAAGAGGATCGGACACCTACGTGTTTCAACACGGCTATGGGGAATTTAATGAGATCGACAACTACGCTGATGACAATAAACAAGACATACTTCAACTTGGATTGGAATTTGACGACATAAACTTGTACTTTCACGGCGAGAACGATGTAATTCTGGCGTCCAAAACTCGACCCAGCTCATTAAGTGTTCGGGTTTTAAATTATTTTCGTGGTGATGCTTATCAACATCTTCAGGTTGTAACAGCAGACAAAGTTACTTTTGAGATAACCCAGCAATATCCGTACCGTAAAGTAATTACTGTTGATCGTACGTCCTCCGACTCTCCACAAATTATCGAGCCTAGTTCAAGTAACCTAGTCTCAACTGCACAAGATTTAAAAGGGTCGCTCATATCTGCAAACAAGCTAAGTGGTAGTGAGACTACGATAGGAATCGAGGGTGGCGCTCATGCCGATACTCTCCGCGGAGGGGCAACTGGGACAATTATTGATGGTAAAGAAGGTAACGATTTAATTTACGGCAGTGATTTTAATGATATTATTTTTGGTGGAGATGGCGATGATGTGATTTTTGCCGCCGGTGGAGACGATAACATTTACAGTGGCAACGGTGCGGATATAGTTGATGGTGGTAATGGCAGTGACACTATCATTTTTAAGGGTGATGGTTTTCTACTTAAGGGAGTTTATGTTGACCTTAATATCGGTTTTGGAAATGGAGTGGATGCAGAGGGAGACACATACAAAAACATTGAAAACGTATATGGTACAATTCACAACGACACCTTAATTGGATCCGATTCAAATAACAAACTTTACGGTGTCGAAGGCAATGACACACTTATAGACTATGGTGGTAACGACCTACTTACTGGTGGTGAAGGAAGAGACCTGTACATCCTCTACAAAGCATCGGGGTTGAAAATAGTTGACAACTACGCAGAAGATGAAATCGAGGACACCCTATCACTGCCTCATTTGAACTCTAACGATGTATGTGTTTTTCTAGTCGGCAATCACTTATATCTGCAGGTTAGTCAATCAAATCTGGCTTCTGCTCTTTTTCATGGTCAACATTTGGCAGTAGTCGTTATCAACTGGAATGTGGGTGACAAGTACAGACACCTGAAGGTTGCATTTAATGACACACTGTGGGAAGGCTTTGCTTTATCCTCCATCACACCAAGTTTAGATAACCTAAACAACGGGCACGTCTACATTATGAATCAAACGGACCTGCGCGCTCGCATTACAAACGGAACTCACGTACACCTGTCATGGCAAGCAAATGGAGATATTGCGTCGCATCTGAATACGGATTTTTTCCTTGAGTATTTTGACAAGAACAACACCAGTGATTTAAACAAAGTGCAAATTGATTCTCAAACATCATTAAGCATTTCAACCCTTAATCCTGAGTCTCACTATGTGTTTGCTCTTACATTACAACAATGTAGTGCAACAATTGCCGTCTCGCACACAGTAATCACATTTGGTCGCGAGAGAGCTTGTACTGCAGTCCAGGCTGCACATTCTTCCGAGCGGTACACACCAACCACAACTGACTCGTCTCTCGCTCACGGAACAGAAGCTACAGTGAATTGTAATTCTGGGTATAATCTTGAAAACCATAAAACCGAGATGAATTTAACGTGCATAGACGGAAATTGGATTCCCTCACTTCCCGTTTGCAGTGAGTTGAAGCGCTGCCAGTCTCTAATTAGACCAACTAATGGAGAAGTTTCAACAACAGGACTCAGGGGAGGATCAATAGCTCATTACCTCTGCCACAAAGGATACCGTCTTAGCGGACCAAGGGAACGTGTTTGTATTAACAAGACTTGGAATAGATCGCAGCCCGACTGTCAACCACTGCGGTGCCCTAGACCATTAAATGTTAGAAGCGGTAGATATGTTTCTTGTCATCATATGCAATACACGAATACGTCTGGAACGTATTGTAATCCTCTTGAAGGATTTTGTGTTAAACTTCAATGTTATGGGTACTATCTGCCAAGCCACAAATTCGATGGGGAAAGTCATCGTCATCGATGGGAAAGTGATTGGAAGATACCAACTGGCGGTATCGTCTGTAGCGATGGCATATGGATTGGCTATGTGGACGATACTTGCAAACTGGCATCAAGACTCACCCAGGTGGAGGAATTTTGGAATATTAAACGTGGTTTATTTCAAAGGTGGGGAAATGGAGAATGGAGACTTCCTCGTGATAATGTAGAAAATAGAGAACTGGAGCTTTCCTGTACGAGTGTTGGAATTAATGAATCCGGGTTTCTCGCGAGCTATACAGTTGATTCGAGAAACAGTTTGACGATACACGTGGAGTGTTCCAAGCTGCGACTGGCATCTCCTAAACCGACACCTTATCAAGGAAGAGTTGAAGTGCTAAATGATGGAACCTGGGAAGGAGTATGTGTCACTGAAACGGGTCAATCTTTCGCGAGCCGCCGGGTGTGTGAAGCTCTTGGCCTCGGTTATCAACGTGATTCGGTGGTAAGCATCGGTAGCGGATGGACAGACCACAGGCTGACTTGTCCTACGTAAGTATACGATAACCCTTTAACTCATTTGTAGAAATATAAATTAATAATTGTATAAAACAATTGTTTAGAAGGAGCCATTGAATGTACAGTGCTGTCGCTGGATGAACAGTTTGCACATACCATTTCGATTTTGTTTACTGATGTCAGTACTTTAATTAAATTTGTTATGAGTTTTAGTCTAATAATTTCAGTTATGAAATATATCATATATATCCAGAACAATTCTTTATAGCTTATTTCTATAATTAGTCAACATTTTGACAGTTTTAAATCTATATTTTGTGCGGTACCTTATTGTCGAGTTCTCCTCAATTAGGGGCACACGGCTGCTTTTTATATAATATATCGATCGATTAGTTGATTGAATGATTGACTGACCGTATGATGATAATTGATGACCATCGTTGAATGATGGCAACGGAGCAATTCAAATCACGACCGTATCAGGGTCAAATACTTTTTCTTTTCTTTTGCGGCGCTTCTTGTCGATGTTGTGCGTCTCCCGAAAGGCCGATATCCACAGTCTTGCGCGAGTACGTAGGCCGCGAACTTTTTTGAAAGTGATGAGGGGGGGAGAGGGGGTGACAGTGACTCAAAGTGAGGGGAGGGAGCAAAAAATATTTTTCTCGGTAACTCTTGTCCCCGGAAAAACGCCAACCAGGCTAATAAACTTGCTTTTCATCGTCCACTGGAGTGAAAGTTCAATCACGTGTTTTTGGTTGAAAATGTTGTACACTTCATACTTTTGCTGTAAAAGTTGGATTTCGAGACGCCGTTTTGGAAATTTGCCCAGCGTTTGTTTATTTTACGTACTATCTCGCACTCATGTGCACTTGTTATTCCGTTGTACCGCAAACATCCGATTGGATTTTAAAGAAGGTATCTAGTGAACTTGTCACCGTTCCTCCTCGTCTAATTGCTTAGCAAACGAGTCATAAAATTCACGAATTTATAAAAGCGAAAAAAGTGACAGACTTTGCCTTAGAATATATGATGGGAGTATTGAGTTTTTAAAAAAATGATATGATTAATACCAACAAACGAGAAACCACTGCTTTTATTGATACTTTACGAAACAGATCAGACCGTTGTAGGCTTGAGAGCCGTAGACAGCAGTGTGGGACTATGGTTCGGTGTCGTCAGAGGTGCATAAACAGATTTGCCGTGCCTCACGGTGGAACCAACTGTCGTGAGCCCAGTTATGATGACGACAGATGTTTGGTTTGGTGCGGCAGAAACTACACATTACGGGGAACTTCCAGAATTTACTGTTTCCGTGGCGAGTGGCGTGACCGAGACACGGGAATGATTGCCAGAGCGCAATGTAAGGATATTGGCGAGTATACGTGGTACTGTAGTTCAATTGAGAGTCGACGAGGACCCACAGCATTCAATTCCTATAAATTGCGACTACGTTAACACGTCAGTGCCGTTCATGCGTTTGTTACTACTACTATTTCTGGCTAGATTTTCCCAAAACGGTATCTGCTAAAGTTTGACAAAAATGGCCTAACATTCTCATAAAATCGCCCAACTTCAAATCGTAACAAAAACAACGGGGCAGGACCTTCCGCTATCTTTCATTTTAGCGTAAAAATATTTCCTTTCTCCCCTCCCCTGGCGGTGGTAATTTTGACCGCTTCTTTCGCAGGTTTTGTTTATCCTGCCACCCTTTTCGTTTCAGGACAAGGGCAGGGGAACGTTACACTGTTGTAACTCCTCACCCCCCTTTCAATTTTTTCGGCGGCAGAATGTTTCCAAAAGCGTGTTGCACCACTTACGTCACTAAAATGCTCGCAAAGCATGTTGGGATTGATAAGTGGACAAACACGCGATCAATTCACAATTGTCACGATTTTTTTCTATTTCCCGCTGTTTTCGTACTTGGTTCTTTGAAGCTATATCTGAAAATGTTTAAAAACCTGGTATTGATTGCGTGTTTGTGCAAATAACAAACCCACAAAGCAATTCCTAAATTTATTTATAGACCCACGACTCAAGAAAAAACCTTTGAAAAGGGAGTTCTAATACACCAAGATCAAGCCACTACTTCTGATAGATAACAGTTAGGTTTGTAGGAATAAAACCAGGGGTATGGATTTTACTTCTCACTTAAGGTTCAATTTTGTGGTACCAAATTAAATAATCTTGCACTACCCCGTTATCTTTCAGAAAGGCTCTACAGGGCGGATATCCCGCGACTCGTCGTAGCTCACCGGGGTAAAACTCGCCAGAACATGGCTCGAAACATTCGGTTGTATTTGACAATTAACTATCCTAGCTCGGCTTGGGCTGTTACGGTATACGACCCCATCGGGTTGTTTGAAAATCACGTCATCGAATCAGAGCTTTCCTTCGTCAGGTTTAGATATTATGGCATTAACATCGCTGTTACACGATATCCCAGATTCCCCAACCGCTCTACCAGAGTCGCTATTTCAACTATTGTGGGTTCAATTACTGGTAGTAACGCTGAACAAGTCGAAGAAACGATTCGAGGCAGATTCAGAGCACTTGGTGAAAGTTTCACTTCGATACACGTGGTGCGAAGAGGTGCACTACGAAGTAGTAGAGGTCTTTACACCTCTGCCGATTTACCTGCACGAAATATTTTTTTCAAAAAGTTCCCACGTGTCTACGTTATTGTTGTGGCTCCCAGATCGTTCAACCTCTAAGACTTATATTTCATGGGGTAAGAGGGAGGGAGGGGTTATTTGTTATTTTTTGGGGGGTTAGACAGCGCGCTTCGTAAGCTCCCTTATTCGCTTTTGAACCACATTGTGCGAATTGATACCCGTTTTAGGGGCAGCAAAATGTTATCATATATTAAATAGCATATTCCCCCAGTTTCATCTGAGAAACAATACCCATTTTCCGACCAAAATGTGACAATCTACTTCGTTTTAGATCGAAAAGTCAAAGTTTTTAATTTCACACTAAAATGGCAAAATCTTATTGTAACTCAGTCAGTTCAGACCAAATGTCAAATTCTAAGCACATTTTAAGACCAAAATATGCAAGTCTAAACCCAGCTTCAGGCCAAAACGTCAAAACCTTTGCGTTTTCATACCAAAATCTGTATCCAACTTGTTCATACCAAAATCAATAACAAATTTGATACCAAAATGCCAAGATCTGTATCCAATTTCATACCAAAATCTATAACAAATTTCACACCAAATTGACAAAATCTGTATCCAATCTCATATTTCATACCAAAATCTATGACAAATTTCATAGCAAAATGTCAAGATCTAATTCCACTTTTAGACCGAAATAGCTTAGAAACCACACCCTTTGGTGCCGACGATCCCGATACAACTCATGCTTGAGGGGGCGGGGGGGGTCAATGGCAACGCAAGAACAAGCAAAGAATATCCGTTTGACCTAGAGCTCTTTTTCCCCGTGTGAACGGTCTTGACGCAAGGACAAGAAGGCAAGGATATCGGAAACTTTATATTTACAGTCATAAAAAATATACCAATTAAGGTTCAAATTTCATCCCCATATGTACTGGGTGACTGAACCAGTTTACAATATTCAACAATGCGTAACAGAAGTGCGCAACTACAATTGAAGCGGTCAACACTCAATGTTCTAGCTAGCTAAAAGAAACGACAGGACGCCCTAGTTTACATCTAATTAATATTCATGAGTTCCGCAGTACTATCGAGATTTGTCAATGATTTTACCGTATTTACCTGTGTAATATGCGGACTTTTTTCTAAAAAATTTTGCCTTTGAAATCGTGATGCGCATTATACACGAAACCTTTTTTCATATCAAGTAAAGGGTATAACATCACAAAAAATACAAAGTAAAACAACTCCCAATTTTATGAAACATGGAGAATAACTCAAGATAAAAAGTTGGCCTAGCTTCGTACATCTTTTCAGCCCACATCCAACTCATTCAACCACTTTTGTGGGTTTACCGTCGCGATAGAAAACCTGTTGCATTTTCTCGAGTATTTCGATGACAAAATGAGTTTACATGAAGATTTTCGATTTGGACTTTGTAAAGGTTCGATCCACTCATTTATCTTCTGTTTTTTTTGCACAAATACGGCAAGATTTTGAGTGAGAAAAGATTGTCCAAACATTTCACGCCATCTTAAATCTTGTCACGCGGCCAGTTAGTCGAGTTCGGTCCTGGTCTCCTCGTCCATAAAATGTTACAGGCACCATGAAAATGGATCGCGTTCCCGAATATCGAGTTGAAACATCGACATTTTCGGCATTTTAACTACAATTTTCATCATATTCTAAAGTTAAGGCTCTGTAAACGACAGGGCGCTGGATGATAACGACACGACGCTTTGCCCTGTCGTTTTGGCCTAACTAGAACACTGATACTGCATTGAAAAAGCGAGAATTTACTGCTACTTACTATACATGTAGTGGTATGGTATGGTGACCTTTATTTAAAAACAGGGTGGCCCATATATTCAGCAACGAGGCTGTTGACCAGAGGGGCCCTGTACATGCATAACTAGTTACAATAAGAATAAAATATGAATATGGAATTATTTACAATAATTTACAATTTTACAATTATTTTTAAAAATTTACAATTATTTACAGTTTTAAAAGATTACAATATTATAATAAGATGCATAAAATGTATAAAAAATGCGTATTACAAGTTTAAAATTGCTAAAAATTTAAAGTTTATCAAAAATTGTAATGGCTTATGTTTCGCTTAAAAATTTGGAGTGATTTGGCCTGTATGTAATTACTTAAGTATTTATAAAGCGTATTGTTGCCGGGAAGAAATTGCGTTTAGAGCAGTCCGTACTACATTTAAACAGAGAGAGTTTACAAGAACTGCGCAGTTGCCGGCCGTGGACGCTAAAACTTGTCCGAGGAAAGAGAGGAAGTCAGCTTACAGTCACTTTGAGTTTGGATCTTCCTAAGGACTATGCAACATGAACGTTGTCTGTTGTCATTCAGGTTTGGGCAGTTACCAGTGGACAGTGCATCGCTGCAATTGAGGTGAGGGGAGATTATCCGCAAGGCCCTCTTCTGAATCCGCTCAATTTTCTCACTGAGGTAACTCGGGAGGCTGGTATGCCAGACTGCGCAACAATATTTCAATATCAAACGAATTAGCGCAACATAGATGTTTACATACTCATCAGAAGACAAACCCCAGCACCGTATATAAGACGCCCGGGATGTATAACCTGTTCTCTAACCTCGTCCCCAGGGCCTCTGGGTATTTTTCAAAATGGCGGTTACTCCACAGAAGCCATTTTGAAAACTGCCCAGAAGGCCCTGGGGACGAGGTTGCCTGTTTTCTCAACGTGATCTGCCGTTTGTCAAGATACCCAGGACTTTGTGAGTATCGAGGACATCTATAAGCGAACCACCAACAGACATCGGGACAAGGTGGATGGCTCCCGGAAGAAATAGACTCATATCAACACCTTGCATGTGAAGGGGATTTAACCTCGTGTTGTGCGCTGATGCCCAAGATGAAATATAGTTAAGATCTGATGGAGTCGTGGAGTTGCCATGTCCTGCCCATGCCATGTCTTGGTAATACATCTGAAATGATTACATCGTCCACTTGCTCCCAGTGATTGCGTCCAGATGACCTCGATTTGCGAGCGCGACGCATTGTTTGTTAAAATTAGGCGGTCCTCGTCCCAGGCTCTAACTATCCAGCAAGCGCGTGAAAAACTTAGAACTTTAATTTCAGCTTAATTATGTAGACAAATTAAATTAACTATAACTACAGTTTATTTTGGTGATAATTTGATGCCCAGATAATAAAAAATTCC
>JAOBYE010072452.1:0-20830 GCA_025403585.1 Parazoanthus swiftii
TCTAATAGTCCGTCCCTTAAATGTAATTGTATTTTTTCCATTATTTAACAGAAAAGCTTTTTGACCTTTCTCAGTTTAATTATTACCAAAGTTTTGCGACTTTCCACAGGCAGCTACATTATAATTATGAGCTGCAGTTGTGCTCACTTAACTAATTTTTTAATACAAGCTGAAGTTGTGTCATTGAACAGCATGCAACATTATACTTATTGACTGTCTCTTTGGGCCACAGCAGGTTTTTGGACCCTCGGCTTTGATGTCGCCCTCAGGCTTTACTCTCGGGCAACATCAGGCGCCTCGGGTCCATAAATCTACTGTGGCCCGCAGTGACGGTCAATAAGTGTCTACCAAAAACCACTTTTCTGTTTTCTCTATTTTTTTTGGTTTGCCAACCATTGTTTTTAACGATTTTGTTTGAAGGAGTGCGAATAGATCAAACTACAGATCGTGCAGTTGTAAAACAGAACTAACGACGGGATCGACAGTTTGTGTATCGCATTCGCAGTTCACATTTCCTACAAAACCCCAAATCAATTGTTTTGGAACTGGACGGTGGCCAGCTGGTCAGTTCGTGCGAGTTCTTTCTCTGCGCAAGTCAACCATCAAGCCACAAGTCCAGTTCGAGCCAAGCTAAAAAAACTTTTTTTGAGCCCTACACCTTGTGTGTTTAAACAAGTTTAGTTCTTCAGTATTACGCCTTGACAGTAATACTTGGAGAGTTAATAAAATTATCAGCAGTCCGAATCGCCAATCAATGATCAATTCATTCTGCCGTCAGTCCCGCGTCTAATTTTGGACATTATGGGGAGTCTATCAAACAAATTAGACGTTCCTCTACCCTTCAACAATCCATCGTACTTCCAGCTTTCTAATAAAATTGACAAGATTGTGCAGCCAAACCCTTTCGCATCTCGCCTGGGAGCCAGAGGTACGGTTCGCTGTCAGATCTAGAAAAAAACCTCACGTTCGCTTGTTGGTTTCTGGCTGGTGTCCTTAATCGTTCTAAAATTTTGAAGTAGCGTTGGGTTTGGGAGTATTATTCATCCTATCAAAACACTCGATAAGGGTTAGGGCTCATTCACAACACCCAAACAGACCATCACACTTTTTGACTTGTCAGTACTTGAAAATTTCGAATTAGGATTAGTTTTACAGTCTGGTTTATAGTATTAGGCCAGGGTTAGGGAAGATTAGAATATTTTTGAAGTGCGATTGTCAGTTTGAGTAATGCGAACAAACCCTAAAGCTTGTTTCACACTAGCGACGGAGACGGAAGCACGAAATCCCGTACAATCCCATCCGTTCTCTTCTGTTCCGTCCCCAAGCTTAACCTCGGTAACGTGTTTCACCACTTGGGGGCCTGGGGACACACCATTGGTACCACGTGACAACAACAAGATGGCGCGGGTTTTGGTTAAAACTGATCAAGTGTTTTGATCGGATGCGTAAGGGTTTCTGCACAATCTTGTCGAGTTTTATCAGAAATTGGAAGCACAATGGTTTGTTAAAGTGTAGAAGAACATACATGTGATTGAAATACCCCCGATGATGTCCTAAATTTGGCGGCAGAATGCTCATTGTTTGGCGATTACTGACAAGTTTATAGCCCGGACTCCCCTCTCACTTCCCTTTTAGAGCCGCTTCGCAGGCTAACAAGTTTATTAACTCTTCAGTTCAGGTAAGGTAGTGCTCAAAAACGCTATTCCTTGGCTTGACTGGACTCGTGGCTCGTGGTTAACTTGGACTCAAGGTTGACTTGTCATAGCTGTCAACCCCAGAAATTAAAAAATCTTGTGAACACTCAGACCCGTAGGCCCGTGAGCAGTTTTTTAGTCGTTCCGATTTACGGAACACATTTCTCGGTCGTATGCAGAAATTTTATAATGAATGCCTCAGAAATCTAGTAGGTTAATTTAGAAAAAAATGGAAAACCAGGTGATTTCAACTACCATGCGGGTGAGCGGGTGATAGGCTCAAAATCTTGTGACACCCGCTCAATGCGGTCGAGTTTGTACCAAGACACAATTCGTTTGGTGCCTATTCACGTGCATCGTGTTAAGTCCGTTTGTTTTGCGCCTTTCAAGTCACGCAGCCGTACTAGCTATTCTGGGAGGTTGGGACCGTGTAAAACCCAACTACGAAATGTACATGACTGCGGACTTATCTGTAAATACTGATTGGCTTCCTTTCTCCTCAGACAAGCAGCCTTTTCAAAAATTTTCTGTGACTGAACTACCCAAGGGTCGCGCATGGAAACAATGGTAAGTATTTCAATATAGCGTCATTTTCAAAATATATTTAATTGACAGAATATAACAAATCAAGCTAAAAAGGTTCATAAAATGAAGAAGCATTGCACAGTTAGTAACTATCAAAGATTTAAGCACGGTTTGTTGAGTACTTTTGGAGTAACTTGTCTTTGAAAACATGGTCGATCGAAATAGAGTTTATGCCTGATGACGTCAATGGGCCTGATTCCCGAAATGGATTCTGGTTAGTATTCACATGGAAGTGTTATGAGTTAGGGAATGTTTCCGAGTTTCTATTTGTACATTAACTCAATCCCATACTCTAATCCTAACCCCAACAATAAAACTAACCGATACCTCTAACTCTAACAGTACATCAAGGGTCAAAAAACGAGCGATTTGAGGCGATCTAAGAAAAATTTTCAAACAACTTTTTGCGGCTATACGTGACTTCGGACAATTGAAACAGGTTGTCTTTGTCTACTACGCACCCTGCGAGCAGTGATCTCTCTGGTTCTTCATCAGTGGCAATATGAGAGATCTCTGCTCGCACCGTTTAGCTACTACGACTTAAGGACCCGTAGTAGTTCTCAAATAAAGTATACTTTATGTCAGGAATTTCCAGTGTGGACAAAACTTACCGCATCTGAGTAGGACAGCGAAGGTGACACAGGCCGCCCGTGTTTTAGGAGGATGGAATTGCATCGTTGGATTCGTAGTTTGCACGTACTGCAGCTCATAAGATAGTAGGATACAGCCTCCCGGGGGAGGAATGCGTAAGTACCAGCCACCTGAAGAGAGGGCAAGGGATTTATCAGCTCTGCCTGGTTCTGTTTGTTTTGCTTTTCCAATTAGAAATAACTGATTTAACGTTGCCGTTTTGTTCAGTCAGTGGTTGGTCGTCTTAAATGACTTCATTAAAAGTTGCTAGGGCTTCTACCAACAGTAACTGCAACAGCGATGGGGACAGCGTTCATGACAACAGCAACAACAACAACAACAACATTTATTTTCCATTATTACTGTAGATACATGCATAATCAGTTGTCATTACATAAACAACACAAATTACACTTACAATACTCGTTACAAGTTTAACTCGGAAGACTGGTAAACATGACAACGAGAGTTATAAGAATAGAGACAGTGTAGTGGTGATCAGATAGTGATTACGATAATGACAGTAATAGAAATAACAATAGTAACTGCAGTATCGGGTATATGGCGTTTAGAACCCTGCCAGAATTCAACTTTTACATCAAACATCAGTGAATTTTTATTGCAACATTCAAGTTTGCAATGCAATGTTCAAGTTCTTGCTAATGTTCAATTCAACATTCAAGTTTTCACAACCCGGTGTGACTGTCAATAGGTATTCGATTCGACATCCGATATTCAAGTTTGCAATGGTGATGCATGTATTGTCAAGTTTCACCATTTCCTCTCCCCAGTCCCTCCGCGGCTCGCTACGCCTCTGCTCGTTTTTCCCTCCTCGGCTGATTAGAACGCAAAAGTTACGCTTGCTAAGTTTCAGCATGATTTCTCCGAACGCTCCATTCAACCTTAAAGCGTAAACTTACAATGCGGTGCTCAAACCTTTGTCAGTATGACTGCCAACACTCAATCCAATGTTCAAATCTGAAATGCGAAGTTTCGATGTTTCGACGTCTGACGTTTTTTGCAATAGATTTCCTAATGTTTAACGTCTGACGTTGTAGCAAAAGATTCCCTAATGTTGAATGTCTAACGTCGTTGTATAGGATTTCCTAATGGTTAACGTCTGATGTTGGTAGAGGATTCCCTAATGTTTAACTTCAAACGTCTTTGCATAGGATTTCCTAATGTTTAACGCCTGATGTTGGTATAGGATTCCCTAATGTTTAACTTCAAACGTCTTTGCATAGGATTTCCTAATGTTTAACGCCTGATGTTGGTATTGATTCCCTAATCGGTTTAGAATCTGATGGGTTTGCATTGGATTTCCTAATGTTTTAAAACGTTTGACTTTCATACACAGGATTTCTTAATGTTTAACGTCTAACGTTATTGCTTACTGAGGATCGGATGTTGTTAGAAAAGATACAATGGATTCTTCTTGATATGCTTTTCAACTGTCAAAATATATATTCATGGAGTCAGCAAAGACCGGCCCATTCTGAAAGTGAATCGAGATGATGTAAGCCTGCGCAGCAACAATGCTTGCCCCGATTGCTTCTAAAGTACTGGTTCTTATACGTTTAAGCAGCAGACTAAGCTGCCCCTTTGCCCTTGATGCACCGTAATAGCATTAAGCCTTGCGGGCCAAAAGTAAGTGCAAGTCAGTGCAAGTTATAAGCTTGCGTTCAACTTGCATTTCGTTTGGCCACTATTGCTGGTTTTCACCCACTCCCCAGGGATTCAAATGACAAAGGGCATGGCGGCCATGTTGGAGCCCCTAACAAAAGAAACTAATTACAACTCCATTGAAAAGGGGGACCAAAATGGCGGCTCTGACGTCACATGAAAACCAAGAATAGGCCAACTTGCATCGACTTGCATCGACTTCTTGCATGAGGGAGCTGAAATTTGAACGCGAGTCCATGCAGGTTCTTCATCAGTGGCCAAACAAAGGACAAGTTAAACGCAAGTTTGAAAGTCAAAACCTGTGTCTGCGTTTGGACAGGGTTAGCTGCCTTTGCAGGAATCCGGAAACTATAGCAATATTGGGCAAATGTAGGCTAATGATAGCGATTCATTTGAAGTGCCACTTGACTTTCCTTCAGATCGAGAAGCCTAAAGATTGGCTGCACCGCTGCGTCAACTTCTTGGACCGTTCGAATTCTTTTTTGTGGGTTCTTCATGTCAGTCTTTCACTAATACGTCACAGTTTCTTTACGTTTTCAAACTCGCTGGCTATGTATGTATTTATCTGACAAGATGTATCTCAGCCACTGAGACATCAAACAATGCCATTACCTATTTATCGAATCGAAATAAGTACGCTTTATTATCTATATTAGAATTTTAAGTTTGGATAATCTTTGGTTTGGATGCTGGAAAGCGAAGCCATTTGAAAGGGAAGATATTTGATCACGTGATAGGATGAAAATGCTGTTGTCTCCAGCTCACATGCACGAGAATGCCCAGTACGTTAACGAAACAGTTCGTTATTGTCGTATGGATGAGTGAAGACAATGTGAAAACGCTAGAGCGGACATGAGTCTTTTGCTACGTTTCACCCTATAAAAACAGAGGATTTTGAAAACAGATTAATGTCGCAGCTACGAATGACTTTTGGTTACTTTTTAGTGTCTAGTGGTCATTGAGTACGGAAATGAGCCGGATCATTCTTTACTATATTTGGATATAACATTTCGGATCCTTCGTTACTAATCAACTTCACTATTCTTAATGTCAAAATTTTTATTTATAGGTGCAGAACGGGAAAGAGTTCTTCCTGGTGGCAATTGATTATCCACTTCAAAGTCTTATTGCAAAACAAAATAATATCGAAGCCGAGCTAATCATTACGTGTCACGACTGGGTACCATTCCAGATCTGTCTTACAGAGTATAAATGCTCTCTACACTATTAAAATAAACCCAATTGAAAGAGCATGAAATACGTAACTAGGCACCTAACATTTCTTAAACCTGTCGTTACTTACGTTTACTTTGCGTCATTGTACATGTACAACTGCATCTTGTAAGTATTTTTGAAAAGTTTGATAATAAGAATATTCAATATACCAAAAAAATTATTATGGACAGGTGCCTAATGTTCAAAATCTTAGCTCAATTGTGAAGACGTACTTCCTTTTTTATTTCGCTTACCAAACACTTTTATTGAGGTTTTTCCAGCAGTATAACTATTCTTGTAGAAAAACTGAAGACACTGACACAGCTCGTATCGGTCAGTTATTGTTGAACGTACCACTGACTAACATCACGCAATATTTCTCCATTGTTGTCATACTCAGCCATAATTGTTACCCAGGCACTTAATTATCACGCGCTGACATGCACAGGAATCTAAAAAATTTGTTTTAATAGATCCACATGCAAAAAGCCTTCCTAACTTTCCTGTAGTATAGAGGGACTCTTTTGGTCACACATCTTTACCTTGTTTCTTGCAGGTATTCTAAAAAACAAGCATTTATAGCACCAACTTGATTATCTGTTCAATATGGCTTCAAGATTAAGTATGCATGTATAAACTAGGGATATCCTCCCCATTCCTATCACCAGGGTTAAGCTTCCGTTGACAACAGGAAGATCATTCAAAAATCTAGATAACTTGGGTTTTTTTACATGCTATAACGCAATGTACCTCAACAGGACAGCAGTCTGTATGGCTAATCCAAAGTTTCCTCCATATATGGCATTGTAGTTAGAGCCGTCTGGCTGATCTTCATGAGCGAAGATCGAAGTGTTCCAAACAAACTGCGCTTACCGTCATCTTTTTGACAGAAATGGAAGCAACCTTGAGAAAATCTCCAATTCAAAAAATCCAAGAGTGGTTATATGGCTGTTAATTGCAAGAGATGGTCACAGATTACCAATGGTGACCAAGGGTCACTCGCATTTTGGATTCACTTCGTTGAATTCCAAATTGTAAAGGTGCAATTACCAGACACAACTGATCAATTCGAATCCGGATTCGAAGCCTCTATTTGTCGTGTTCCTGGAGTTTGGGTTCTAGGTGGTAATAATTTTACTTTGTGCTAAAACTGAGATGCATGGCAATTATCGTTCAGATTCATGTTTTTTGCTATATTTTTAAGGAAGGAAACAGATGTATTGGTTTTTAACACTGTATATGGTTGTTATATGTTAACTTCGAAGCAATTTGGATATATAGACTTTAGAAATAAAATGTAAAATACTCAAAACTGCATTTATATTCAGTTTAACTGACGCTTCGTCTTAATAATGTTCGCAATCAGCAAAATCTTAATTAACAAACTGTGATCGTACCAGAAGCAATTACCTTTCTCTTTGTCTCACGTCCAGAACAATAACGTAATCCGTCTTCTAAGTCATTATATTTTTGGAGCTTGATTCACAACAAGAGCTAACCGCGACGATGATTTTAAGTGAGGCAGAATAGTTCCTCGTCTTGAAGCCTCTATTGTCTTAAATGTCTAAAAAACGCCTTCGTGTCTAAGAGTCCAGACAAAATGGTGGAATTATACTTAGAAATAGTGACATAAAGTGTTTTGTCCTAAATTGTAACGCCCATAACTTTTTTGTAATTTAAGTAACGAAACTTTAGAAACAGCAAGAGTGGTTTCAAATAACATTTAAACTTGGATCAGCATGGGACATTTTTACTGTTAATTTCTTAATACAGCCAGATTTGTTCTAATTCACCTTTTATATATTTAGCCTCCAAAGTAAAAATTCACCAGGTAGAGGATATATAATATTCAATGAAGGAGGACATCTTTCCTCTAGATGCTCGCGGGGTTATTAGTGGATTTAACCCGACTGTATGTCTAAGAGCTAGAATTCAATTATTGCCGTGTTTTTTTTTTCAGTCTCTTTAATAAAGCCGCTTACATAAAAACACTGGTAGTTGAAACTTAACTTAAGAGTCAAATTTATACTAAGGACAACGTTCAAGAATATAACGTTGACAATCTTCAACATGCTAACGAATAACAAGACTATAGATCTATTACTCAGAATGGCGTCTGACGAGTAACTAGAATTTGGGAACGGGAATCACACAAGACCCATATTGCTGCCATTAAAGAGTTGCATTAGGCAGATACAGCTCTATATTATCTCTGTGATATAAGTAGTAGTTTTTCCCACGAAATCATTTTCATATGCTCAGTTGTTTGCACAAGGTAAAGCCGACTCTTTCTTACTCAACTGTAAGATTTTGGTAACCGACGCTATCAAGCATGATAGCTTTATGCAATTCTTTACTGAACTTTGCGAATACTAGTCACTACGAAAGGTTTCTGATTAATTCTTTGCATACAGTTGAATCTCGCAAGAGTTGTAAGGTGCGGTACCGTGTGTGGTAGTGGGTGTTAGGACATGGGAACTATTCAGTTTCCGGAACTACGTTCGTCAACAGTTTTACAGTGGAGAATCAACTGGAACAGTTGTTTTGGTGTTGCCGTGGGTAAAAAAGTGAGGTTGTTCGGTTAATAAAAACAGTTGCTTTGTGTTGGGTACATAAAGTTGATTATGCTTAAACCAAGACAATCTCGGTTTTCGAAAGTACTGCCATGTTACAAGGTTCAACACTAGAGCAAAAGTATTTACCACTACGAACGTCAATACTAGTATGGATAGAACGACAAATTACGAGCAGTTGAATATAACAGTGATGTAGCCGCCAATGACCGCGAAATCTTAGCAACAAACACGAACTAATTTTATCGCGTGTGTCAAGTGGAACACTGTCGACAACACTCTACACCTTTCGCTTCAGTTCGGTCTGTAAATCAGCAAAACTTGGGGGTGACAGTATGTCAGGAAAGTAATAGTTATTTGTGTAATGTCGACTGTAAATGTAACTAAAATGCTGAGTTAATACTCTATCTTAATATTGTTTCTGAGGAAACTTGTGGGAAGTTGGGTGATTATAGAATTTAAAAACAGCACTCGTTCATTTATTGGCTTTTTCTTCGTTTTTCCCAATTGTTTGGGCAAACAAGAAGAAATACTATGATTCTACTTTATGTTTCCTTTTTGCACTTGGTGAGTTGCACTCCCTTTTTCAAATCAACTGACTTTTTTGGTTATTGATATCATGGTCAGTTTAGGTGAGGCACAAATACAAGAGCGAGACATTAATATAGTGAAACTTCCTTTCCTCTTCCTCACTACAGAGTTCCACTGTTGTTGAAAATGGTGTTCGCCACCAAAGGTAGATTTTGTATCGGAAGTAAATTGCACTGTGCTGAATATTTAAAGTGGCCCGAAGGATTGCTTACAGGCATAGGCTAACTATCCCAAACAACATCATTTAAAGCCCCTTTTTGTGATGACCGAATCTAAACCTGTAGGGTTATCTCTTAATTTCGCTTGTATTCAAAGTGTGCTCGACTTCTCTCACGTATTCTTTGTCTGTCAATTATAAAACGAGAGATGATGTAGCCTCGGGTATCCATAAATGGAATTTTGTTTTCAGATTAAGTCGAGCGGAGGTAATTGTTTATAAATATGAGTTGTTTTGAAAACATTTGCATTTAGGCTAAGATGAAATATAAGATTTGCCGGCACAGTGCTGTTTCCAATTGTCTAACATTGGCAGCAATTTCTTGTATCTTTAACTGGAATTAAAAAATTTCGAACAATTTGAGTTTAGAATTATCAAGCGTCGTGTTTTTGGAACTCTCAACTGTGAAGAAAAACATTCATTAAATAGTTTACAAAATCTCCAAAGTGGTTGAAAGACGTCCAATTTTCTAACAAACAGATCTATCGATCTTCATCGCCGGTTTCCGGTACTTTCATGAAGCAAATCGAATCTCTAGCGGATCAAAACGGTTTGAATTGGAATATTTTTTTGCGCCCAACTCAATTTTCAATCAAAAAAGGTCGACTACACATACAACCGTTGTTTTAGCATAAACTACGTTACATTGTTATGTGGCCTAAGAAGGCTTGTAGCTTTGAAAAAAATATTCGGACGTTTTCCGATCTTGTACTCCAGTTATCGCTGTGAACGTTTCATGTTTTAGACAACGCGATAAAGGCATGGGAACACAGAAATACTAAATTTCATAAAACAACTGAAAATGAATCTTGTATCTGAGTGTAAAGATGTCGCGAAGATGGATAAACTGTGCCTGCCACAATATTTGTTTGGCTATCGCGGTATATCAGTCAGTGTAGAATATTACAATCAAAAAAGTGAGTAGTGAAATGTGTGAATGTTAAATTGACCTTTCGAACAAATCGTTCTTCAAATTTTGAATGCATTTACTGAGCTACAGATCCTATAGAATGCTTCCACGAAAGAAACGGAACAAGATGTACATACTCCAGATCTTTCAGATCCTTTCATAGATTCCAGTATTAACGCTCAGATAGGCATCTGCAAGCCGAGCAGTTAGCGTAAGTAAGAAGAATTATCGAAACGTTTTATATTCTTTTCTAGGCTTTCTTGAGCGATGAGTTTATCGGGACATATCCGAAACTCCTCCTTTTCATGCATAGCAATTTGACAAGTACTAAAGTACATGCAGTTGGTGGGCAATTGAACGCGTCCTAGTCAAAATATCACTTTTTGGCGACGCCACGACTCGCGGGACGAAGTCCTCCGCGGGAATTAAACTACTGTTTCATCAACTTCAAACCCATTTAAAGCCAAATTATCATTGAGAAATAAAGGTTTTATGAAATGTACCAGCGAAAGGTAAGAGAAAAAGCGAGAGGAACTTCCAGCCGTTTTAGAAACGCAAAGTTATTCAAACAGGGAGCAAAAAATTCGCACTTCGCTTGAGATAATGAGGTGCGTGTTTGGGCATCACGTCAGTGGAATAAATGCACTATGGTCTTTGAACCACACGCACGTATCAATAATTTGAGGTTTCTTTCTTTTCACGCGATTGAGTATAAAGTTAACACAAATAAATCATGTGTTGTAAGTAAGAATAAGCGAAGTTCAAACTGCTGTTTTCCCGGCCCGAACCGTTCCACCGATTTCAAGACTGACATGACGTGTATTGCACCAAACGCGACAACGATATCATATCTGTAGTTCTATCTCCGAATGTACACAGGTTCTGTCAACATACTAGTTTTTGCCACCTTATCAACACTAAAAGTACCTGGTACTTTAGGGCCGGTTATAGGGAAGCGAAATTCAACATAATTGGAGTACAATTCTTAACGAATTAGTCAGTTGTTTGTGCCCATTTTTCCCCGAAGGCCAAACCATCCCGTAGACTGGAAGGCGACCTGTGCATTTCAATTAACAAGTTACTTCCCCGCTTTCTATTCCGAAGGTTCCGCGCCGGAATGTTTTTCGAAAAGGGAGTAGATTTAAAAATTATCCACCATGACAATTCATAGGATATATAATTCCTGACATTTGCATATCTATCAAACGTAACAGAATTAGGGTTTGTGTTCTTTTAAACAAGACGGCTTTTAGAAATTCGCGAATTTACATTTTACACTTCATATTTTAATACTCATTTCGTTCCCAGACACAGAGGACTGTTCTGCAATTTCATAAAACAAAATAACGTCATTTTAATAACAAAACTGTGGGAGAGCAAGGACTTGGTTGGACATTTGACTTGAAACAGCTAAGCGGATGTCGACAGAATTTTTTCCTTTGTAGTTTTTGAACGCATCGTGATCTTGTGGAATACGCGCGGACTTTGGTCGATCTGAGCCATACTGCAATCTCTCGCTTCTTGTACATTGATTGTGTTAAAAAAATCGAACGTTTAAAGTTCGAAATTCAAAGTCGGAGACTCTATTGAAAGAGTAAATATCCCAGCTATTGGTTAGGTTGGGTTATTTTTAATCAGATGTGAGAGAGCTCCAGGTGTTTTGAGTAATTTGCAAATGATTTAGCGCTGAAAAGTCATCGAACACTTCATCTACCAAAAACCTGTTTTCAAGTGCACGCGAGAATAGAATTGTTATCTGAAAAAACACCAACAAACAATATACTTGAATCGATGTCTTGAAGAAAAACAGTATTGTTTTGCCATGATCACAGATTTTTTTCCCGAGGGGACATCCATTTCAATTTCCTTCAATTTGTGCTCGGTTTCTTTGGTCCCAATTACAGTTTCAATCGGTGTGAAATGCGCTGCACAGTAAAGCGAAAATTAAAAACTAAGGCCAACGATGAATACTCGAGAAGGACACAGTCTTTCAGAATGCTGCGTGTAAAATTGGGGAGTATGTAAGAAAACACCGACCTGAAACTTTAAGTGCAATGGAAAGCTGTCTTCTTGAAGTTGTCGTTGTCGCTGAATTTGTGGCGGAATCCAAAATGAATCGGTCGCTTTGATTGCAAGAACAACACCATTCTATTAGCTCAAATGGTGTGAATAAAAATAAAAAACGTGGCTGGTTTTTACAAAGAGTAAGAAGGAAAAAAAGCCAATATATTTATTGTTAGCAGAAAAAGGAAAAGAATGGATTTGAAAATTTTTCATTCATTTTGACAGGTACCGTACAGCTTCGAAGAAAGCACCTTTACGCTAGTATAAACCACCAGCGAGAATTCATGTCAAGCAACTGAAAGCTTTGGCAAAACTTTACATATGTTGGAATCAGTCCCATTTAGATATATGAATTTTTTATAACTCTCTCTTATCAGGCCTGGCTTGCTGCAGGCTAATAGACAACGATCCCAAATTTGGATTCGCTGTGTATGTGTGCTTCTATCGCTGATTAATGGATTACCAAAAACCTCAACATAAAATGATAAATAACGCCCGAGATAATTGCTTGACAATCAATACATTTGGCCTTCTGTTCGTTCTAGCATAAAATAATTTACTAATTTGAATATGGAAAAACGGCTCGTGTTCACACTTTGGTTGAGTCACGCGAGAAACTCTGTTAAACACAAACCTTGAAAACTACAAATAGAGCTTGCTGGACTAACGCAAACCAAAGTTAAAAGCGGCTAGTTTCTAAAAACGAATGCACCTGTTAAATTCGTTTCATATTAAAGAGATTTTTCCCCAACATATCCGAGTTTCTCATTCATTCGTGGGACTTTAGAAAATCACTCAACCTATTCGACGATCCGATCGCTTTGCGCGCGTGGTTCAACTCTGCTTTGACTTGGCTGATGCTCAATTTCGTTGCTTCTGAAATGGTGAAATTGAGGATTTTTGTTAATCTGATACTGCGGCTATCTATATCTTCATAATGAAGATAGAATTTGACAAAACTTAGGAACTGTCATTGACAGGAAGGAAAAGAAGAGGTTTTACGCCAGTAAACCGCATTGTATTTTGCAAATGAAGGATCGAAGGATGCCCTGTAGCTAGAATCAAACATCCCGATTCTAGATCTTAAGATAAATTTACAGCGACGCTCCCTCGAAAGATCGAAGGCAGTTTTATTGAAATTTAATCCTCTGGCGGACAAGTCCCCATAACAAGCAGGAGGTCGCCAAATTTCTTTTGTACAAATTGAAACAAATTGCAAATTCATAGCCGCAGCATATTAAAATGATTGCTTTTGCTTGAGTTCCGTGTTGGAGCAAAGTGGTCGAGTTATTATATGTAGTGTGGTCGATTTTACAATAAAAAGTACTCACCGCTCTGTACGTTTTCTTCTGTCCAACATGAATCCCTCTTTCATTTATGTGAACAGCGCTGATTACATCGAAGAAGTCTTCTGCTACAGCCACCCGTCTGTACTCAATTCTCTGGGCCCGTAAACCCGTTTCGTGGTCGTAAGGGTACATCGCTTCATTGCTCTGTATACGGCAGAAATTGAAATCGAAAACTCGCGTTTTGCGGAACTAAAACAACAAAAAGAACAAATGTACAGAGTAAAGACATCGCGTCTGAACTTACACGAGTATGGGGCACTTTAACGGGCACAAACAACATGCCATAGCTTTGTCCATCCTCTGAACTAGTGATCCGAAATCCTTTAGACTTGACCCAAAAGCGAAATTTTGCATCGGTGTCTACGCCGGGCTCTCCCAGCAGATACATACAAATTTTGTTGTACTTTGCTTGTGTTATTGTCTTTGTACGGCTGTTTTCTCCATAGTTCGCTTCGACCCATCTTTGGAAATTCCGGCGAAAAGAGCTTCTTTCAAGGGACATTTTAACATCCATGATTAAAACTTGGTCAGCGAGGGCCAAATTTCCAAGCGACTGAACTAGATGGGGCTTGATCATGTTTGTGGGACTGGAAGTAAATTGGCTGTGACCGATTCGAATTTCATTGGCCAGTTGCCGGTACACTGGAAGGGCTTCCCAATCATTCGCCCAATCCGAGGCCACTTTACCAGATGTCCCGAAATCGAACAATATTGACAGCGATCTTTGCATAATTTGCTATAATTAAGTGGCCGATGTTATGTGTTCTTTGTTGAAATCAACGACCAAAAATGACACTTAATGAGTTACTTTTGTCCTTTACGCCAAACAGAGCACGAATCAAACAGACTCGACAAAGTAGAACGAGTATCACTGTTTTGCAGGTATCGCGAGTGATAAAACACGCAATCTTTCTGGCGTTTACATCTTTCGGACATGCTAAACAGAAAGACAAACACGCGATCGTTTAGTACTTAGAAAGCATTCCCGATGCATATATAGAAATCCATATTAGCTTAAGTAAGTATGTTTCTGAAAGCGCACGACATCGCGGGCCGGCCAAAATGCTAATGTTAATTGTGCATTTCCAGCGATGGCGCTATCCGGAAAAATCTCCCGGAAACATGAATTTCAAATAAGCTGTTTGACAACTCAGATACGAGCCATTAAGACGCCTTAAAATGGCTATTAAAGCAAGTTTATAACGAAAACATCCCAAGTTCTATTATAGTAAATGCTATTTCAGCACGACATTTGTAGTTATATGTGGTAAGCTTAATGTAAATAAAGTCTTGGCGATTGTTTGCAGAAGATATTTTTGCTTGATAGGAAAGTAAATACGTGCTAAACGATTACAGTGGACTGAAAACATAAGCAAACGGTATTTACACGAGTAAACAAAAGTGAAGTTTGTTGGTCAAAACTTAGAAGCGAGTGGCTTTTTTTTTTCTTTCGAGGAGCAAGGGAGCCGAGAGAACATTTCAGCTGCAAAGTCTGTTTAGGCAGCACGGCAAAATTCGAGTGTTAAGAATGAAAGCATTCAAGAGTCTTGAAAGCTCAAGCATGATTTTAAAGGAATATTTTGGTACAAACACAATGGTTAGAAATAAATTAACGCCAACAAGTTTATTTCCATCCATTGTGTCACTAAACAAAAGAGTGGTCCAAATTTCAAATGGAGCGTGGCATTAACGATGTCAATAAAATGCTCACGCGAAAAAGCCGCTTCCAGCTGCTTCCCAGTGCAAATGCTCTAAAGTGAGGGCAAAATTATCCTCATTCAAATTTTTGTGTTGAAAATTTCACGCTGTTTTGCCATTTAAAATCAAGGTAATCGCCAGAAAGGTTTTTACAATTTAAAGTTTAGACACTGCGGGTCAACCAAAAACAAGTCAGTTTTGTCTCATGGGCTTGCAGGTTAGATGGGATTTACCAATTTTATCCTCTAAAACACAGCGACTTTTATTGATATTTGTGACAGATTCCATATGAAAAAATTATAGATAATATCATAACTCGTTCAGCTGCCATAACAGTGCATAAAAGCCATGTCCAATCGTAAAACCGAAACTTCGGCGGGCTCTTTGTTTGTACACCGAATAGAGCAATTGTGTCGAGTCTTAAAATTGTCCCCAAATTCGCCAATATTTGTTTTCCCTTTTCTTTGCCCTTCTGTATTTGAAGAGAACACTTTCATCTTCTCCGTTTTTAGTTGGGAATAAAGTTATTACCAGAAGCAAACATACTGATTATTGTACAGGTTTCGAAATACTTCGGTTTTGATGTTATCGCTCTGGATATCGCGTTCTTGACGGGGCAACCGGAACAGACTAAAAAATTGAACTTGTTTCAAAAGCCGTTTTTCATTCTTGAAATTGCCAAGCCTTTGAAAAAAATAACAACTTTCTCAATATATGAAAGAAAGGATAGCAACAGAATGGAACAAACGAAAAGACAGCATTAAATGTCTTGGTCAAGTTATTTCAGTGGAAATATATTTGCATCAGTCCGGTATGATAACATGTCCTATCAAGACTATATATGACCCCCACTTCTTTATTGGGATGAAATTGTTATTTTTACTCTCAAGAAACTTCGACAAGCGATGAATTTGCCACATAAATTATGGAAAAGTTAGTACAAAAACAAAGCAAGGGGCAAAGCTAAACTTAAAATCAGGAACACAATAGATTAGAAAAGTGGATGGCCATAAATTCAAACTGGCATGTTTTACAAAGCAAACACGCTCGTAAAATCTCTTAAAAGCTGTTTCATTTTCTTCTCATATCCATCTGCGCGCTTTTAGCAAAGAAGTAATACTCTTTAGAGTGACAGAAATAGTATTGGACTTTTGTTCCAGCATAACGCTGACGTCACCATTCCTCTTCATCAACTCGAGCACTTCAGGATGCATACAAACCAAATAATCTATCTTGAATTAAATATTCAAGAGTGTCCCTTTTAGAAGATTATTGTAAGGTGCGGCAAGTGACGTACGCATAGCAAAGCAAAATTGCTCGTAATTGAAAACATGAAGCCGGCTTATGTGCTTCAAAGAAAAAATATATAATACAGTTTGCCATACGCAAGAAACTCCCCCGGCGTGTTTTAATTCACTCAGCGCCAAGCTGCGTCTAATATCAACGTTATTTGTTTCCCCGCTAGATTTTCGAGTATATGTAAGGTCGAGTGAATTATCTTGAAGACCAATACCTTTTTTGTGAGGATTGTTATTGTAGTCCGTGCTTCAACGAAACAAATCCTAAAAGATTGTTTTTGTAGTATATTGTGTTAACACCCGGCAGTCAAATAGTGTTTTTTAAAAACAAATAAGAGAAAAGCTGGATTTTATAGATAGAGTTGTATTTGATGTATCATAATTTCTTTGGTTTGGTTTAGAAGCTGGTAAGCTTAGCCAAACTGGCCACGCAACGCAGCGCTTCACTGGCTAGGAGGTGATACCGAGACAGAGGGGGGCTGGCCAATTTGGCGACAATTCCAGGACTGTAATCTATTCCATTGAAGTTAGGAATTTGGAAATTTGCCACATGATTCAGTTCAAATTATGATAATAACAATACTATGTAAAAATAACGCGGCCAAAACCCGAAGGCTCTTTTACCAAAATATTTCACTGAGATTGGAAGAACGACTCTAATTCTCGTTCAGCAACAAACTAAATGGAGATAAGAAGAGCGACGTCGACAACAGCTAAATAAATAATGTTGATTACTGTTTTAACAGCTGTTTCGAGGGCCTCGACAACTTTCAGTGCAAAACAAAGTCGAACCCTCTACAATATATTATGCAGGTCATTGTTAATTCTATAATTATGGGCGAGTAGTAGTTAGAGATATCTACAATACTGCAGAGAAAACAAACGAAGTAGATCCGTTTTAAAAACCAGGGTACTTCATAACAAAGAATCCTCACTTACAAAACACAGCAATAGTACTTTCTCACAACATAAATATACACAAACAACTTCTGAGGGCCGCTTGAAAATTCCATTTACGCTACACCGGATAGCTTTTGTATTGGCATCAAAAACAGAGTGTCTGGCCCATTGTTTATTCTCGCACCGCTATATTTTCAGCACGTTTCTGAGTTGAATAAATACTTACAACGTTTTCTAGGTTGAAACGAGCACATTTTGCATCGACAGATTAATGGCGATAGGAGCAATAAAGCTGCATTGTTTCTGTCTAGCCGAAAAAAAGTTACCAAGGAGTGGACAGGGCCAACATTAGAACAATCATTGTTTACATATATCCGACAACTGAATTTTTATGTTGGCATATTCAAAAAAGCCATCCGGCTGTGTGGTGCAAACATAGCGGCCCTTGTATTGGCCGGGGTGTTCTTTATAATCTTCCCTTTGTTATCATTCTCCCATGCATGTGTCAAGAAGAAAGAGTTTGCGTGACAGTGTGTGGAGATGTGTTCATGTGTGCGTGTCAATGGCCATTGAAGTGAAAGAAAGAGCTGGTTGCCATGGAAAATCATAACCCCGTTTGATATTCGGTTTTCGTGTCAACAGTCAAGGGCAAGTAACGTATTTGGCCATGTTTTTAACTGGTTGTAAGGGTTGGTGATACCAACCAAGGCCACGCCCTTATGACGTCGTGAAATACTTGCTCGCATCACACGTGCTGTTCAGGTATTTTCCCAAGAATTCTTCTCATAGGTTGTCCGCAGAATAATGATGTATTTTCAAGACTTCCTCACACGTTTTTTACAATTGGTATTATTGCACAAAGCTATGTACCTGTATTTGTTATTACCTTCACAAAATTCATTTTGTAATTTTTGCAGTAATCACACCACTTTCCAAATGAGTCCTTCCTCTGTCCAGCTACAAAGTATTTCCTAAGGCCCAGACTCAAATTACCAGCATATTTCAGTCTTTTACTTCAGTGTTCCTCGCCAGGGGGTTTGAACGTTTAACCTGGCATATTGTACCCTGCTCTCAATATTCAGCTGAATTTTGAGCCATTTCTCATCAATTAGTTAAGAGTGTCTAAATGGGGTACTCTGTTCTCGGTAATCAGCTCAGTAAGAGGGTTTAAAATGGAGCTACTCTGTTCTCAATATTCAGCTGAATTTTGAGCCATTTCTCATCAATTAGTTAAGAGTGTCTAAATGGGGGTACTCTGTTCTCAGTTATCAGCTCAGTAAGAGGGTTTAAAATGGAGCTACTCTGTTCTCAATATTCAGCTGAATTTTCAGCCATTTCCCGTCGATTAATTAAAAGTGTCAGAGTGCAGCCACCCTGTTTTCAATATTCAGCTGAATTTTGAGCCATTTCTCATCAATTAGTTAAGAGTGTCTAAATGGGGGTACTCTGTTCTCAGTTATCAGCTCAGTAAGAGGGTTTAAAATGGAGCTACTCTGTTCTCAATATTCAGCTGAATTTTCAGCCATTTCCCGTCGATTAGTTAAAAGTGTCAGAGTGCAGCCACCCTGTTTTCAATATTCAGCTGAATTTTGAGCCATTTTTCATCAATTAGTTAAGAGTGTCTAAATGGGGGTACTCTGTTCTCAGTAATCAGCTCAGTAAGAGGGTTTAAAATGGAGCTACTCTGTTCTCAATATTCAGCTAAATTTTCAGCCATTTCCCGTCAATTAGTTAAAAGTGTCAGAGTGCAGCCACCCAGTTTTCAACATTTAGCTGAATTTTGAGCCATTTCTCATTAATTTACTTGAAATTGTCTGAATGGGGGTACTCTGTTCTCAGTAATCAGTTTAGTAAGAGGGTCTGGGTGCAGCCACCCTGTTCTCAATTTTCAGCTGAATTTCCAGCCATTTCTCATTAACTTAGTTGAAATTGTCTGAATGGGGGTACTCTGTTCTCAGTTATCAGTTCAGTAATAGGTTTGAATGGCGCTTTCCTCTTTACAATATTCTGGCAACTGAATTTTGACCCATTTCTCAACATTGAGAAAAGGGTTTGAATGACGGAGGCAACCCTGTTCTCGTTACTGATTCAGCTAAGTTGTGGTCTGTTTTACAATCTGATGAGGTTTAATGACTGGGAAGAAATTATCCGTTTTTTAATAATGAGTCTTAAATTCTCAGTAATCAGCTTTAAGTCAGAGGATAACATTTGGTCCGGTTGTCAGTGGCCAGTTTGTTTCATAATGAGTCCATCTTTCTAGCGGATGTGTGTGCGCGCGCACTCTTATTTCTATCTAGAAAAGAAATTTTCACAATATTTATTAGTGCTTATATCAGCTAGTGCCCTCCTTGTCGATATCTTGCGAAAGATATTCACCTTGCGGACGCATGCGGCAGAGCGAACATCCATCGCTTGTCACTTAAATTTTTTTATGCCGAAGGGCTGTTTTAGCCTTTGAACTGCGGTCGTTTCAGTCGACTCAAACATGCACACTCAGATTTCCAAAGGCAACTACTGATATTGGCAAGTTCAGCATATAACTTAATTAAAGGAACTAAAGTTTGGAATTCCTTATTGCGCAAACGAAAACGATTTCCATGACTGCATTTGGCAAAGCCAGATTAAAACATTCTTTCGTCTGTACTTGCTGAACTCAGTATAATTAACATTTAAACTTGACCTTACTCTCATTTTCTAGATTCCCGCGAACTTAAGAGTGCCTAAATGTACACAACGCATAAGTGAAACATTTAGTTCGTTTCGATCGTTACTGCCAGAAAACTGCGGATGGGAATGAAAATAATTCACTACTTTTATTCAGTTGTCGTCCCTCTTCTACCTTATGCAACATAATATTTTTGTTATAGATTGTAAACATCCCAGGTTCCGAAAGGCAGTACCGTCTTGGATCAGAGCAAGTGTCATACCTCTGAGTTCGTGATACGGCACGAAACAGACAATAAGACCGGACAAGGAGGTGTTGCTACATGTGCAGTGCAGGCGGGCGTGAATACTCACAGTAGGGCCGGTTTCGATTAACCTGCCGTTCAACCGTTCGCTGTCCTAGGTTGCTTGCCGGCTTGAGCCTGGGAGTGTAAACTGGATGAAAATGATGACGCAATATCCGAGCAGGTATATTATGCCAGATAGTACTTATGTCGTCACTTGTGGTTTATACCTGGCGAACTGCGTCAAACTATCAGAACACGCCCGGAATGAGAAAAAAGTGGGTTAGGCAAGGGCTCTGGTCGAACGCCGTCCTTTTTACGAGCCGAACTAAACACGGCTCGTAAATACTTAATTTTAACCCAATAGTCCAGTTTCGTATTCGTAGTTGCCGCTGATCACAATGACTACAGACTCTTTTACTCAGCCTTAGCCTCGGCTTGGTGTTGAAATAACAATAAAATAACTAACATCAAG
>JAOBYE010072563.1:0-20827 GCA_025403585.1 Parazoanthus swiftii
TGTCACAGGTCATGTTCAGTACCCTTAGCCATTTTGGTAGGCATTCAGGTAGTGTTCCTAGGGCACCAATAATCACTAATCATTAATTATTATTATTATTATTATTATTGTTATTATTATTATTATTATTATTATGTTATTAATGTTGTTGTTATTATTTTAAAAATACTGTAAGGCATGACATTAACCTTATTCAGTACTGCAAGCAACTTACGACGCTGAGAGGTTCAAGCTTAGTCAATCGGATAAGATAACCGTTTCACAAACGTTTTTAGAAGCAAAAATACAGTAGCGCTCTTACGAGCAAGCTCGACGTAGAAATACAAATTGACTAGTCTTTTTGCTTTGACAGTTCTTAAGAGCGACTGTCAGTTATTATCGACTTAAACGGCATATTTGGAAAAAATCAAATCTTTTAAACTTTGCAACTGTCAGATAAAAGGTTTAGGGGAACTAGTGTCAGTTAAAACAATACGAACGGGCTCCGTTAATTCTACGTTCTGTGGTAGATCATTGACGGTTACAGCCATTTTGAGCGGATTTGTGGCCTTCCAGGTGTTAAAATTGTCCAGCTTCAACCGGCGCTTGCACAAATCCAAGATCATTAAACAGCAATCTAACTACACTTTCTAATACGATATTGTCAACTCTTCAATCCGCTGTAAATCGTTTTAAAACACATTTTAGGATATAAAAATACAGGCCATCAATGAGAAACGAAAATTTCTTCTTCAATCGAAAAGTCGTTTTTTGGCTGTTTTACATGAAATAAAGCTCACTATATCTGTATTTTTTTTATATAAAGATGATTTCGACAACTTGAAAGACATTTCTTTTATATCTTGTCTTCGTGAAAAAATTCCTATCTCGATTCATTTTCAGAAAACCCTTCCATTAATAAAATGCACACAACCTAGTGGCTTTTGCAAGTTTTGTTTAAAAAAATAATCAAAGTTTTTAATTTTAAAATTTATGGTTTCCCTTAAGTTTTATTCTTACTGTAAAAAAGCATTGAAGATTTTTTCTGTGCACTGTTAGAAAATAAAGTAATGTTATTTATCTTTGGGACCATTGTTATAAGAGGCTTCCGTAGCTTATACAAAAGCAGGAAATCAGCTCAATATTGCAAAGAGATTTGCAGTTTCAGAATCCTTTTACCATACACCTAAGCCAGAAAGGTTGACTATGAAAAACATAAGACGTAATTCGCATTGTTATCCAGCATAAACGATAAATAGCTATTGATCATGACAAGAAACACTAAAGTACGTGTACGTTCGACTAATTCTTGTAACTCGTTGGTGCTGGATTGCGAAGACACAGCTCACGAAGTCGACCCCAAGGATTTTCACTATCTTTAGTAAGCATACATAGCAAACTGAAGAAAACTAAATATATTGTATGCGTGGAGTGACAATGGATATTTAGTTATAGTACATGCACGCGTGTTTTGGAAAACTTCTATTAATGAATCTCCCGAGCGGATAGAGAAGGGAAATTACATTGTTTTGACAATACTTGACAAGACACAAGGGTATTATTCCTTTACACCAGGCGAGTCATCACTTAATTGCATTTTAATATAGTAAAGAACAAACTACACTTACATCTTTAAAACACGTTTCAGTTTTAGTATCTCTGAAACTTCAACAATTAACACCTGGCAAAGTTCCATGATACTTCACTAAACTGGACGTCCAAGCATGAAAAAATCCGCAACTAATTTCACATGTGAAAGTACAGATAAATTAAAGGAAAATTCGCTAGATAATACTCGTGAAGGAATCATTTTTTCGTCAACGTATTACTTTTATTACTATTGCTCATACTATTACAAGCAACTTACAACACTAAGAATTTCAGGTTTAGTCAATTGGATAAGACAGCCGTTTCACAAACCTTTTTTAGAAGCAAATATAAAGTACACTCTTTTTTTTATAAGAACCTTTTTTATAAGAACATGACTCTGAAAATCGCCAAAAATTTAAGAACATGTTAAGAACATGCTGAGGCTGAGAAAAGGTGAAGAACATTTATTTATTATGATAACCTATTGCAAATAATTCATACAGTGTTGTTAAACAAATTTGCTTTTCGGTGGGCTTCTTGACTAAGGTTCGCAGATAACAATTTTACAATACAAAGTACATGTACAAATCAATGTATACACAAATGTACCACATAAGGTACATGTATTAATTTATATTGTCTAAAGTCAGTAAAGATATTTTAAGAACATGTTTGAGAAAATTTGAGGCTGATATTCAGCCTCAGTCAAAAAATTCGACGTTCTTATAAAATAAAAGAGTGTAGCGCTCTTACGAGCAAGCTCGATGTAGAAATACAAATTGACCAGTTGGTCTTGGACAGTACTTAAGAGCGACTGTCAGTTATTGTCGACTTAGTCCATAAATTTTTAAAAAATTTAATTTTTCAAACTGTCAGATGAAAGGCTTAGGGGAACTAATATCAGGTTTTGTTAATTCAACGTTTTAACGGTTACAGCCATTTTGAATTGATTTGAAGTATTCGCAGATGTTAATATTGTCGAACTTCAACCGGTGCAGAATTAAACAGCAATCTATAGCAAACTGTGCATCCTAGTACAATGTTATTTAATAACATTTTAGTCTGCTTTAAGTCGTTTTAAGCTGCTCGATTAGCCGCTGCTATTTCTAAATGGCTGTGCTCTCGCCGTCAACTGCAAAAGCAGTATTGCCAAAAATGTTTTAATACTGTAATAACCGCAACAGCGCAAATAAATTGTTGTTGTTGGTGTTTTGTTTTGTTTTGTTTTTTTTAATATTGTATCGATCAAAGGGTAAATAATTGTTGTTGGTGTTGTTGTTGTCATAAGACTAGAACCGTTTAACTGCGGTCTCATGCCGGCACACTTTCCCGACATTTAAATTACAGGGTCACAAACAGCCTCCTTTTTTTAATTTACATGGTTTTGAGAGCATGAAAGAAAAAGTGTTGTTCGAGTATTTTAGTGAAATTGACGTTAAATTTGCATACACTTGATTTGCAATTTACATTAGATTAACCGAGACTCTCATCATAATTTATGCTAAAACAATGTAAAATTGATTTTACATTTAATTTACGTTCATTCTACGTGTATTTTACATGTAAATTCAAATTTTTTAACGAAGTTAATATAATTTATAGTTTACGAAACATGTAAATGAAAAATTTTGAACAATTTACATTGCCTGTAAATTTTACAAAAAACGTCTTTTTCTGACCTTCCATTCCCCAAGTTGCGCGTCAGTCAGACCTTCCCTTTCCGAAATTTCTGGATTCGCCCCTGACCCTGCTAATAAACTATTCAAAAGAGAAAACAATGATTTTAAAAGTTCGGGGCTTTATTTCAATTTACTAGGAGTTATCATATTCCAGGACTATTCCAGGAAGAAAGCAAAATTCAGGACTTTAAAGGAATTCCACAGGAGGCCCACGAATCCAGGCTGATGTCGGATAACGCCGCAATACGTTTATTTCGTTCAATCTTCTCATTTAACACCGTACATTAACCATCCAACACATTTGTTGGGAAAATGTTGGATCCGTTTGCGTGAGCCCGCTTTTAAACAAGAGGTTCTTGTATAAAATGCTACATGAAAACCTCTCCTCTTTTCACACCTCGAAGTTCCAAATCTAAAGTTCAAATCTTACACCGCGACAAACGTGGCTTGTATATGTCCTTTTATGTTAAATTTTCGAGACAGGAACTTCACACTGTATGAAATAAGTAGCACGAGGAGGTGGCAAGTGGAAGATGACTGCTAGCAGTGTTTACTTACTTTAGGATCAGGGCCGTGGCAAAGGGAGGGGCCGGGGGCGCGCCCTCCCCCCCCCCCGGTTTTTTCCCAAGCAAATGTGTCAAGCTCAGCAAATGACCCAAAGTCTGAGGAAAACCGAAAATATCTTACTAGTTTTAGACACTCTGATTTTGTTTCAAATGGCGTTTAAAACCCAGGAATTACGTTTTTTGATCAACTAAGTTTCAAAATTTCCCGGGTGGGAATGCCCCTGGACCCCCTAGAAGGCTCGCACCTTCGGCTCTCGGCAGTGTCCCCCCCCCCCCTATTCCAGTTTTCCAAGGCTTGCTACGGCCCTGGGGACACATTGACAGCTCCAACTTTCTGATAGTCTGTTTACAACAAATAAGACATCAATAAAGCGGAAATTCGGAAATATTTACTCCACAAAGGCTGGATGTTAACTTAACATGTGAAGCCCCCGGAACCTCGTGTTTAAAAGTCGCTCAGGGCCACAAAGACAACACAGGTTCATGTTGACGTTTATGTGGCAACCTGGTCTACTTTGGGTTTTCACAATCAGTTTAACAGTTTTTTTTCACTACAAATGCTAACTAATGACACTGTAAGATTTTCGTTAGAGTTTTTTAGTTTATTTTTGTTTCTTCTTCTCTTTCTTGCCGGCATCGGTGTTCTTTTCGGGTCGCGGTTTCTGCCACTCAACCGGGTGTCGTCTGTACATGGGCCATGGCGGTAGCACAAACTGAGTAATAATTGATAATAATGTACATTGTAATATTCCTGCTTAATACTTGAAATAACAAAATGGATTAACAAAAACATGGGAAGTTTCATATGTTCATTTATGAAAAACAATAGGTTTAGCTGTGAAACACAAAACAGCCAAAGTGGTATGGTCATGTGCAGTGTTGTGGTTAAGTCGAGGAACTTGGCAAACAGCACTGGAATTTGGTGGACAGGTTTCTAAAAAGCATGCTTCATCGACATCACGTACTTGAAGGCATGTTTGTATAAGTGTGTATCTGTGTGGTGACCTGTGTGTGTGTGTTCATATTCATGAGTCTGCGTACATGAAGAAAGGTAGGGATTTCCATGTGCACGCTGACATACATGTATGTGAATGTCTTCATGTTTACTCATATGTATTTATGTTAATAGGTGTATAAAATGTGTGAGTACATGTGTGTAACAATACCAACACAAAGGATTTTTTCATTAAATACCGTTCTGTACCTAATTGCTACAATACCTTAGTATTTTGAAGAGTAAATAGCTGTTGCAGTGTATTGTATGTACACTTCTTTCTCCAGGAAACGTGAGTTATCCAAAAATTGTTATCATACTTAGCTTTTGGCATTAGCCTACTCCATTTAACAAGTGTGTTGGTTCTTCTGTTTTTTCAGAGTTTTGTTAGATTCTGTACACAAGTAAGAGTGTATGAAAAAGCACGGGAGGAACTGTGACTAATTTATAGTGTGTGATGTCAATTAAGGAAGGTTCTGTACATATAAAGGAGTGATGTGTAGACCATTTCCTTCTTTTTGTCTGCAACGACTAACAAAGCCAAATACATGTACAATACACTTGGTCAGAAAATCTGCCCTGTTTGAATGTGTGCCATTTTCCTTCCCTAACCTAAATCCAAACAGGCTAGTCACCATTCCTAGATGTACAATGCTCTCAGATGCTCTGTCATTCTGAAAGGGCATGGCCAATGGCCATTGTCTGATCTTTCGAGCTTACAAAATGTTATAGTGGTATGAAGAATTTTTCAAGTGGAAACACCTTTCGGCAATTTGATTCTGAAGCTCCAAAACATACAAAATCAAACCAAGCTCTAAAAAGGTTGAACATATTTTATTAAACTTTCCAACAGAATGTCGAGAGACTAGACAAACTGCTTACTTCATGCCCCTGTCACAGATGGTGTGGCAAAAGAAGGTTGCCAAAGTTCAACCCCAACCAGCCAGGAGTTTGAACCTGGGGCCTTCTGGTTGGCAGTCACATGTTATAACAGGGACATAGCAAAGGGAGAGGCCAGGGGTTGTGCCCCCCCCCCCCAGTTTTTTCCCTAGCAAATGTGTCAAGCTCAGCAAATAATTGCCCCAAGTCTACAAAAAACTAGAAATTTTTTTAATTACTAGTTTCAGACTCTGATTTTGCTTCAAATGGTGTTTAAATCCCAGGAAACACATTTTTAGATGAACTAACTTTAAAAATTTTCTGGGGTAGCATCATTGCCCCCTGACCCCCATTGAAGGCTCGCACCTTTGGCACTTGGCAGTGCCTTCCCAGTTTTCCAAGGCTTGCTGCAGCTCTGTATAAATTATGTGCCAAATTAACTGTGCCAAACTCACCCATAAAAGAATTATAACTATTTTAGAAACATGATAACACAAAGGCAAAAAAAGCAGAATGTATACTTATGCACTGTAAACTCAAAGTTTAAAATGACCGACTCACCAAACAACTAACTACAAATCCTGCTGCTAAAATAATCACTGTGGCTCCAAACTGCTGGATGTAGAAACCCCAAATAAAACCAACAACCTGGAAATTTGAGATAGGATATCATAATTTTATTACTAAAGGCCACTACACACGAGCCGATTTTTTGTTGTAAGACCCCAAACTTTTTTACACTGACAGAAAATCGGCACATGTGTGGCAGTTCCTGACAAGTTTAAAGACAAGATATTTTGTCTGGGACAGAGATTGTGAATGTTTGATACAAAAATGTCAGCCGATAAAAAACCGGTTTGTGTGTGGTGGATTCAAACAAATTGTCAGGAGCAGAGCTTTGTTCAACCAATCACTGAACAGAATGTTATGTAGGAAGATTCAAGATGGCTGGCAGAGCAACAAAGAAAGTAGCCTGGGTACCAGGTCATGCTCCACTGCCACAACGAAAAATCAGGGGTCTTTTGACAAAAAATCGACTTGTGTGTAGTGGCCTTAAGTCATATAATGAGCTTCTGGGCCTCAAAATAAGAACTGGGTTTGCATATCAATTTATATTTGGACTTGCACACATTTTATATACACTGCAGTAATAATTATATACTAAATACCTTTCTAAAATGAACTGTGGGAAAATACCAGACACTTGTAAATGCTTACCAGTAACAGCTGTATCTTACAGAATTATCAAAAACTGTCTGCATTTCCATTTGATGCTTTAACCTCAACTCTTCTCATTCAGCATACTGTACATTTGAATGTTCCCTGAAGTTCTTTAGATCAGTGTTTATCTAGATCAGGAGTAGCCAGTATGTCTAACTGATCATGAGTTTACAATAATTTCCAAATTTCAAAATTTCCTGGGAGAGCATGCCCCAGACCCCGTAAAAAGGTTTGCACCTTTGGCTCTTGGCATTGCCCCCCACCCCCCCCCACCCCCATTAATGGTTGAAGAGGTGAGTCATGACTACAAAACTTGAGCCATGCGTTTTGTTGAGCAGAGCATCCGCAACGATTGGAAGACACTGGAAAATCAGAGACTTCCCAATCCCGTAGCCTGTACTGTAGGCAAATTACCGAACACATTCTGGCCTTCGAGAAATTCTCTCAGAGAGTTCTCTTGTTCACTGACAAGATTTTGATTTCAAACTGTTCTTTCACTGCTGTAAAAAGCTCTTTGCCAACTCTCTTCTGAATATTTCAACATGACGCAATGTAACAAACAAACCACGAGAACTATGCATATCAATCAATAAATATTATGAACAAAATTAACTAATCATGAAGCGCATATGAAACAAGGCAGAAACAAGCCAATCAGAAGCGAATACATAAATCCTTGCGACTCAGGGGGAGTTGCAACAAGATATTGTGCACTAGCACGCAGACTGTTAAACCAACGGTTTAGACTGTCTGCGGTGCAGGCTACAACAAACATGTATTGCTCTGGGAAAATCAAATGTCTATCTCTTGAAGTTGTTTCAATGTAAGTACCACTTATCAATACTGACTTTGTATTGTACAAGTATTCTTGGAACAAAAGGTTTACAGAAAACAAAAATACTAAATCTACATGTACTATAAGAAAAACAATATGGAGGTTACCTGTGGCTGAGCAGTGGAACATGGAATTTAACCTCTTAAAGTATATACATTTATATCACATTTTGGATTTTTCCTGTTTCGGTTCTTTGCAGTATTTAAAGCTACAGTGTATGTGATGGAAAAGTTTGATTGATTTCATAGAAATAAGCAATCAAACATGACAAAAACCACTTCCTGTTTTAAAATGACTGTGCAAAAGGAAGAATGTGCCTGACAAGGCTCATGACATCGCACCAGGAACTCAATGTGAATTTCTGTAAACTCTTTCTATGTACATGTAAATAAGTCTGAAAATGATACATGTAAACAATACTTGTAGCTTTCAAAATTACAACTCCCAACTAAGTCACAAAGATCTTTAAAAAAACCTAAAACGTGCTAAATATGCTTGAACTAATATACAATAGTTTTAAGGAGTCTGACAAGAAAAATTCAACATCTGACATAAAACCTACCCCAAAGAATAATATTATTATATGGAAGAACTTTTCGGCAAGCTTTTGTCCCTCATAGTCCTGAAATAAAACAAGATAGTTTAATGTTTCAGTCCATCAGGCACATGAACATGTAGTTATTTCAGTCTGAGGTTGTATTAAACCAGATACTGTTACGCATTCTGACATGGCAGATAACGTGTGGGCAAAACAGACTGTGAGCTCTTGTCAAGAGAGTTAAACTTCCCTTTCATCTTTCCCAGTCCCTTTTTTCTACTCTCCTCCCCTCCCCCTAATCTTTATTTTCCTCTCTCTTCCTTTCTTCGTAATTTGACAAAAGATTCAAAGTTCAGAAGTCTAACAGGTAGTGAGCTTTATATCAATCTCAAGATGGGCTTCAAAAGCTGCACACTCTGCCCCAAGTCCCCAGCAACCTTTTTGAGAGTATCATTCTAGTAGGCTTTTGGTTAACCAACTTAGAAATCATACAGTAAATCCTATGGTCTGGGAAATTATGCTGTAAATTTATATGCTACTTTAGTACTATAAAGTTATTTATTATTATCAACTATCTTGTAGAATTTTATATTTTCATGTTTATTATAAGCATTTTTGTACTACATAAAGTACAGTGGTATAACTATAAGGCCGGCAGTATAACTACAAGTCATACTATCATCATATAAGTCATATTATTTCTAGCTGGTCTCTAAGATAAAATAATGTATTGTGCTAATATTAACCTCTGGCTTTCACAATTAAATCCATTCTATTCTTAACATCATCTTACTCTGAATTTACGTTAGCCAAGATAAACTGGACATGAAAACATAAAATATTGAATATATTTCTTCTGACAGTTTTGTTCCATATTTTTTCGTGTATCAAAAACACGTGCTATCAGTTTCTGAACACAAAACAATATTTTAAAAACTCCAAACAATTAAAAAGATTTCTTACCATATGCGTCTGTATACTCTTTATATATTTTATGGGATTCATTTTCGAAGGAGCGCAACGAAAAGCAACAAAGAGTTTTCTCTTGTGCCTGTCTTCCTCTAGAAATAAAACACGTATCTTTTCGCAGACACTTTTGGTCAGCAGTCGTAATACAACACATGCGCAACAGCGCCAGAGCACAAGTTGCTCGGTTACAAAGCTTTGTTATGGCGGTTCCTTCGAAAATGTCGTGACGTTAAGAAAATCCCTGCATTCCCTGACCAAAATTCATTCCACCGTCAAGATCTGGAGTTTTACCGAAGCTCCCATGAATGAGCCACGAATATGAATTTTTCAGAGCTGTTTAAACAAACAAATCAGCTCTGCAAGTTCTCTCCAGACGGTAGATATTTGGTGAGCATATTACATCGATGAGACGGCATATTTCCGAAAAGTGGTTCTAATCTAGTTTAGAAGAAAATGGTCAGTTTATGAATTATTTCCGCTATTTCATCGCTAGGATTTTTGGTTAATATTTCAGGCCAACTGTGTGCAGTATCGGCTGATTATCAGAGATGTGAGAACCCTTCAAATCAGTCAGCTTTTTACTTGTCTCGACACCGTTCAGTACATTGAGGTAAGCTTCAGCTGATAATTACATGTACAGTATTTGAATATCCATTGACAGACACAGGGTTGAAAACCTGGAAAGTCATGGAATTTTACAATTTCGTTTCCCAGGTATGGAAAGTCATGGAAATTTGATTTGGGTCATGGAAAATGAAAATTACCGTATAAAACTTGGGTTAGTTACTTGTAACTTAAATGAGTAAAATGAAACAGAAACCTGTCAGATTTCACTTACGAAAAGCTAGATAATAGATTCCAAAAATATTGCACGTATAGGTAAAAAATACATATTAGCATTTTTTCAAGACTAACTTTTTTCTCTCTTGAAATAATTTACTACAGTATGCTGGAAAAATTTCATATCGTGAACAGTTTTTGATATATTGCAAAGAAACAGATCTATGGTCAAATTAGGTCGTTTTAAACTGCTAAAGTCTATGGAAAAAGTCATTGAAAGTCATGGAATTTCACAAGGTCGAAAGAATACGAACCCTTAGCCAGCCAATTTGGTTAGATTTCAGCGATCTTATATATGTTAGAAAATAACATTATATTAATTTTCTGTTTGCACCCAGTGACCAGGTGCACAGTCATCACATACACTGTACCTACACTGTACAGCTGTACATCATATGTCAGTGTTTTGGTTTTTTCTCCCCAGTGGTCGTCTGATTCTGCCTTCGTCCTTTGTGGAATGTACAAGCGAGCCCTCATACAAGTAAGCGTATTTTAGAAATTGTCACGGTTTTTCTAAAACCACCAACACATCAAATTCAACAAATGTACATCTAAAAGTTAAATAAAAAGAGTGTCAATCATTGACACTTAAAGAGGCTGTTGTAAGGCTTTTCCAAGTTCCATTTTTTTACTTAGTTTGCTCACTTGTATCTGGAGCTGAAGAGTAAATTGCAAAGAAAAATCCTGAAAATTGAAAGTAATTTGTGTGGTGATGGACAAATATTGCCAACATGGGTAGCACATTTTCTTGAATAAAGGTTGAACTCTAAGTTGTTAATGTGTAAACTTCATTATATACTCAGTGTACTGTAGATATACAGTATACAGATATATTTTTATTATTTGCATGATGCTGGATTCCAAGTGGTAATCACCTTAACAAATATAGCTCTTTGTCAGAGGCATTTACTGTACATGTACATGTATGAAGGTCCAACATAAGCCTTTTCAATCCTGCATCCTGCCACAATTTTTCCCTTCATCCCACCATCCTGCTTCCTTTTAGAGTGCCATTCTGATCCTGCTCATGTTTATTAATAACAATACACTGATTATACTGCTTCAATCTATGATTTGTGGTGTATTTTGTGACCTTTTGTTGTATACTCATGCGATCAAATACTTTCATTAAAATAATGAATTGGTATTTTCAACTTTTAAGAAATCCCTTTGCTCTGTAAGAGACGTTTATGTCACTCTATGATTTCTGTGCAATCTCAACCCAGTTCCCGCTTCAGAAAGTCCATAATTCCCGCACCTGCCAATGAATATCCAAACATTCCTCTTCCCGCTGGCCTCTAGTCAACTCGCATCCCACTGCAAAATTTTATTTCATCCCGCATACCACAAGGTAAAAACATCTAATCCCACATCCTGCCAAACATATTATTATTATTATTATTATTATTATTATTATTATTTCGCACCAAACGTTAAAACAATTGAAATACATGTACATAACCTTTCAATGTATCAATTAAAAAATACAGAAAAAATGTTAAAAATTCTAATAATATTGAAATTGCAAAGCATTGCATTAATCTAATAGTATGAGAATAAAAAAGGTCAAAATTCAATTCTAACTTTAAAAAAATACAATTAATTAGAAATGGATAAAAATTACATCGTTCTCATTTCAGTTCATTTAATACTAGTCCAGCTAAAAAACAATGATAATTACGAATACAGTAGGTCTGCTACAGAGAGAGTGAAATCTTCCGCGACCTCACGTGACTTAAACGAAATTCTCGAACCGAATAATAATAATAATAATAATAATAATAATAATAATAATAATAATAATAATAATAATTATTATTATTATTGTTATTATTATTATTATTATTATTATAACAATAAACAATTATAACTTTATAGATAATCATAGTAATAAATACAATACATGAATAAAAAGATGCTAAGAAATTACAATTAGTGAATAATCAGTTGAAAAATTATGTATAAAAATTATTTTTCAAATAAAAAATTTCAGTCCATAAAAAATCGAGTTCGTAAAAATTGGATTCCATGAAACAACTATTATAATATTATTATTAAAATATTATAATATAATAATAATAATTGCGTTCGACGGAGGAGAACGCAAACCTAATCTTGGTATCCTGTGTGCGTGTTGATACAAGCAGAATTTTTTGAGATTGCTTTTGGACGCAAATTTAGCCCCCCCCCCCCAAAGATTTTTTCAGGGGCCTCGATCTCGCTTTCATTATATCGGCCACTACTCACGTGGAGAAACTGATCCGTCACGTCGATCGGGGAGAGTGTTCGATCGATCTGTGGAGAAAGCTTTGCTCTTCATTCTTGGTGATTTTCTTAACTGTTCTTACGAGAACTGAATAAGAACCGCTGTCGGCGACTGCGTGATTTTGTGAGTCAGACAGGTCAATGATTAGCGGTTTGTAAACACCGCAGTTGCCAGTAAATTTTTCAAATCAGTTTATAAGTTTCCGAGTGCTGCACGGAACGCTAAAACTTGACTGATATAAATACCACAAGTACACTGGGTATAAAGGCTAATTCGTCTTTTGAAGAGGTGAGCTAAACAATTTAGAAAGGTTTTTGTTGTCAGCAGAAAAAGTAATCGTGTCACGGATCAGCAATTAGCAAGTCTGCTGCATGCATGTTGTTTGTTGCAGTGTTATTGTTCTAGAACCGAACGTTGCTTCGTTTTCATTAACGAAAACAGCTAAGATGTCTTAGCTCAACCGATGGTTTAAACTGAATAACTTCTAATTTATATTTCTAGAACAACTGACAACTGAACTTCAGGTGAAAAGAAAAACGAAATATTGCAGACCCGTAGGCAGGATTTTTGTTGGGGGGGGGGTGCAAATTTCGTAAACTTGGACTCTTAAATGCCAAATTTATGGGACAAACACACTTATGGCCGTTTTTTTAGTCGTTTCGATTTACGGTAGTACCAAATGTTACGAAAAACCTATTTGGGCTTCTTCGTCGTCTTGATAAAACTCCAAATGCGGACCTTTTTGGGTCCGTGGGGGGGGGGGGGGGGTTCGTACGCATCCCGCGCATCCCCCCTGCCTAGGGCCTGTATTGGAACGGAACAAAGGCATCGCGTGACAGCTGCTTGTGACGGGCGTGTGTGATCGATAATAGTTGACAACATCAAAACTTGGGTTTATTGTATTCCGAAAACTAAAAACGTCCGAAAAAGCAATGTTAGTCTTACTGAAGTCAATTTGGTCGAGTTGATGCTGTTATTTGAATTTGACTTTGTCTTGGGATTTATTTGTATTAAATAAAAGATCACGAAGGAGCACAAGGAGATGCGAAGTACACAAGGCTTGAAAACTACTGTCATAATATATGAAAGAACAGTGTCCTTACCCAATTTTTTGCATAATCTTTTTGACCTACAGTAGCGCTTAATGTCAGCTCCTCTTAACCAGGTCGAACGCACTCCCTAATCTATGATTACTTCTAGTAATAATAAAATAATAACAATAATAACAATAAAATTACATCTTCATGAGAATGGTTTAGCTATTTGTTTTACCGTTTTGTAACAAAAGAAACCCAAAGTCCCGGCATAAATTAATTGATCATGCAGATTCAAAACAATTATTAGTTATCAACAAGTGTGTTATAAGGAGGTCGAAGGTTCAAGTCAGCTGACAGTTAATTAGATGATTTTTGTGAGCCCTCCCATTCCCACTGAGGGTGAGGGAGTGGAAAAACACCACCTGAGAAAAAAAGGTTTTAGCTAAAAGGCTATCATTTCTTTTTGTATCAGTTTCTTTACCACGATAACATACCTCTATGCATTTTCCATCCTTGTTAAGACCCTTTGGGCAACCTTTCGATCGCTGGAACACAATATTTTTAATAACTTCAGAATGATGTAACTGTTAGTTGTAATTTTTATCATCCTCATCAACGGAAATAGGCCGGGCGCATGCGTTGTTTTTGGTCAGGGATCATTTAGGACGCACACTGTGACATTTCTGTCATTTAGAGTTTTGGGGAAAGCTGCGTGAACAATAGAAAGTCATTTCATCCAAAAATATCACTACTTACTCATCTAGTCGATTAAAAGTCGCTGAGAAATTTTGGGTCACTTCTTTCATAGTAGTTCGTGTTTTAATCACGTTTGTTGCATTGTATGAAGCCGAGAGACAGCCAATCAAGTGCAAGGGCATTTTGAAGCGTGGCTTTCTTATCTAGAAGAGATTGCAGGAGCTCGTCGTTTCGTCAGAAAACAAGATCAAAGTTACATAGGTTATGGCGAAAAGTCTTGAAAAATGCAAACAGTTTGCATTCAAAGTTTTGACTTTTAATAATTTTACCTTCACCCTAACTTGGTTCTATGTACAGTTTTGCAGCAAAGGCTATTCTATCATAGCAACAGTTGAGACCTTTGACGTAGCGAGCCCCAGCCCCTTCCACGATGTTACAGATATGGCTCGTTTGTATTTCCCTGACAAGTATAACACTCCACGAGCATCCACTAGAGGATAACTTTGATTTATCATAATGCTGTAAATGTGTGCCAAATTCATTACACTAAGCTAATTTATGATACCACAGAACAACAAAAAACACGTGGTAGAACGCCACGCATGCGTTGTGCACATTAGTTTATCATCAGCAACTGAGGTTGCACTGTGTTAACCGCAAAAAATCTGATTAATCTTAAACCATTCCCTCTGATTTTTGAAGCTCAAGTTGTGTCTTTTGAAGCATTTGAGAACTGTTTCTTAAACATATCCTTTGACACTTTGAGTTTGATGACGTCGTCATCGGGAAAATGACGATGACTCGGCAAACAAATCCGCGGGAACGAATTGATCAAAAATACACCCGCAAAGCGATTCGTTTTCCAATACATGTATTGCCATACCTTGGGCTTAGTTTTTATTCGATTCGATTCGGTTCTTATTAAAAAAATGTGCACTGAACGTGGGTCTGACAGTTCGCCCAGTACTTGTACTAGACGCATAAACTCGCATAACAATGATAAAGCTTTCAAACAAAAGGATAGGCTCGAATGGTTCATCTACCTGTTCGAGAAAACTCATTTTTTGCTGACTTCTTCAGAGCAAGAGTATCCAGTTTTTAAATTAGATCTGTCATCAGCAAGTACAATAGCTGCATATTTTAGAATTCAGCAGAAGAAAACCGCTGGATATTTTTAACGTTCAATACCAAAAAATTGGATTGACGATGAATATCTGTCTTGTCCACGTGTTTATACTCATAGTTGGGTAATCGATCCAGACGTAGAACCTAAGAATTGGAAAGCGCGTCGCGCGTCTCAGACGCACAACGGAGATGATTCGTCTGGACGGATATTAAAACAATTATTGGACGAGGTTGAGCAGAACTATTGTAACTTGTCAAACGACAAGCAATCGATTTTTTGCCGATGCAAAATCACGATATTAAGTGATAGCCTGGTTTGGTGACTGTTCAACATTCATCTTTTTGTTTTCACTGTTTCAGTTAATTATATTTTCAAGGTCTTTTTTGGAAAACTTTACAAGTCCAGTCTCCACCATCGCCACGTTCAGTGTTATGCACGTTGACGGATGGACGATGGACTGCGCGGGGAGCATGAGCACAACAATATTCAGCGCGAAGTAATGCGCATGAGCAGACATTATTTGTAGGCAGCAATTTGTCGCTGAATGATAATGTGTCTTCATGTTCGTATTGCACTCAGGTGAATAATCAGTTTTACTAAAAATGCTTCCCTAAGTTCGCCCAGACGGATAATCTGTCTCTGACATAAAAACACCCAATAAATGAATAAATACATGAATAACTGGATGAATAAATGAATTAGTTAACTAATCAGTGAACACCGCTTAAGATAAAGATATATTCCCACCTTGGTTTCAGTGTCTTTGCCACTCAGGGATCTCTTTCTTCCCATAGAATTTCCGTAGTTTCCTCCTGCAAAACCATTTTGGTTTCCGCAACAGCCTCTGCCTTGCCGTTTTGACTGAGGAAAGCGTATATGAATAGCATTTAATCATCAAAACCGGCCACAGACACCACAAATTTCAGATGTTTAGTATCTATTTTTTTTTACTATTCAGATGCATACATGCGTATTCAAAATGGCTAAAAAAAGGTTTAAATTGTTTAAGGTGAAAGTATTTTAAAAATATTAAAGAAGATATCTTGTCTTACTTTTGCTGGATCTCTTACCGCATTGTCAACAGATGAAGAGTCCAGAGGAAGGGAATTTGCTCCTTTCAGATATTCACCGAGAAAGATGAAGGAAACAAACAGAACAAATATTGCACTTTTCATGCTTTTTGTCTGTTTTTGTAGAGCTAGTGTTGACTCCCAGACAGCCAAGTCAAAGAAATAAGACGCTTTACCATGACGAGTTGTTTTATCTGCACTCTTGCCTGTAAAGGGCGGAGCCGCGAGTAATTGATACAGGAAGAATCAGAGCACAGTGTCTTGTTTGCAATTAACAAACGATTCTAGATTTGTTTAGCACAGTTTGTATAATTAGATTTTTTGAACAATGAAAGTCTCGCTGCAGGCAAAAAAGCCAAATTTGATTTTAAAATATTTTTCTAAAGTTAGTTACAAGCATTGACACCACATGGAGAAATAAGACCGTGCAGTTTTTGTTTCTTTTAAAACTCTTTTGCACACATCACTGGTGTTATTTTTTACATTTTCCATTTCGAAATACGGAAAGTCGGAATATACAAAAAATCAGAATGTTCTGCCTTTTTGCTTAACTTAGAGATTCTAAAATTGACCAAGTTTCTTCCTTTTATTTGCCCACTTTCACTGTTCACAATAGAAACGTTTAAAACTACGAATACAGACCCAGGAGCATAAAATACAGATGTGAATATTAGTGACGCAGACGCAAACGCAAGGACAAAGAAAATTTATTTTTTCGTGTCAGTGCTTCTTGCTTGCATTGCGCTTGCTTCTTCTCTGTCTTTACATTTTTTCATACTATGAATAGAGCTGAAGCAAGTGCAAATGCAGACGCAAGCCCAAGAAAGAGACAGTTGCGCATGCGCACCCACTGCTTGCGTCGCTTGCTTCACTTGCGTCCCCAGTGTGAATGTCCTCGCGCTTGTGTATGCGTATCTAGTGTGAATAGGTTTCAAGGGCTTTGCTGGTGACCGCAACCCCTGTTTTCTTTATTCTGTGACATTTGCTGATATTTACTGTAAATATTGTTTCGATAATTGTGAATATTTTTACCAAGTTTTTAACCCAATCTGCCATGTTTGCAGGTTGCGTGATCTTACTAGCTAAATCCCGAACCATGATCTGTACATGGTTGTTATTGTGAAAGTGGTCTACTGCAAGTTCAATGTCATCCATTCCAAGATTGATTGTATCAAGCTAAGGTTCATCCAAATTATCTTTAAACCACATGCTGATGCACTCATTATGGCTTTTATTCAGTTTTGGTTTGGTGTTTAAATGTTATATTTTCTTAACTCGTTGTTTTACTTTTTCAAATTGCAAAAAGCACTAGTTTTAGTCTCGGTTTTAATGATTAGTTTTCATTTCTGTGTTATGCAAGCACCAACTGAGTGGAACAGTAAATTGCTCTTTGCTGGAGGTAGACGGATCAAAATAATTTTGCTTTCTCGTTTCTCCCCAACTTCTTATAAACCTCGTATTGTGCGCATTTTCTGAGTTCGCCTATATATTTTAATTCGTCCTTATTCTATTTAAACCACTGATTAGCTATCCATCTCAAACGAACAACATTCGTTGACTTTAAAACAAAAAAGGCAAAGTTTGTATTGCAAATGTTATTGAACGATTGCAATTCAACGATCTTTCTAATTAGGGTCTGCTTCAAAGTGTTCAAATGTGAAATGGATTTTCATTTTTAAATTTAATTCAAGAGAAAACCCTAATGTCGTTATGTAAGTGGAAAACATTTTTGCTGCTGTATAGTTTCTACAGGAAGAAAATGTTCAGTTTCAAAGAAAACTGATGATGCCATCCTTCAATGGGGTGGTTAAAAATGTATGATTCTCATTTTGTTTAAGGCAGCTTTTGGATCATATACTTTACATCGGGCGTTGACAACGCCAAAAAAATTGGAATCACTCATAGAAACTCACATACAAACTTGCTTTCTTAACATTCGTTAATTACATTAACTGTTTGTACTGAAAGCGCTTGCTTTGAAATACTCGCAGCTGCAGTATTATAGCAGAGACGTACTTTTGAAGTTAACTGAAGGGTGAACTATGGAGAATCGATAACACGCTCACGATTTGGCGGACATGTTGTCCAATGACTGTTGCGAAAGAAACAGTTCTTTACTAAAACATATTTGTTATCGAAAGTAATAAGCAAGGCTAAAGCTGCTTGCATGTCAAACGGGCAGTTTTATCATTAGCCATTTCGAAATTCTTGCAGGGGAGGGGAGGGGGTAAACGTTGCTGTTTTCAAAAGGCCCAAACGTTTATTAAACCACTGATTAGCCATCTATCTAAAGGAATAATAGTCGCTGCTTTCAAAACAAAAAAGGTAAAGCTTGTGTTGTGAAAATTATTAGACGATTACAGAGTAATTTTCTCTCAGTGTGATAGATAACTGAAGTTAAACATCTTTCAAATTTGGCAGTTTTTGGAACAAATCTTTGACAGCGCCAGACATGTACTTTTTCAACTTGATGCCTTTTGCCTTTTGTTATACTTGATAAACTGCTCTCTCCAGAAAAAGCTTACTTTTTACACCTGCACTTTTACAAACTAATTATAGAAGAAAGGTATTTTCAAAGCTAAGCTTAAGATAAACAAGATGCAACAAACATGAAACTCGCGCCTGTTTCTTTTATTATGTTTCTCAACGCACAATTTTTACAAAGTAAGTTTGAGGGTGAATGGTTCTGGTGAACTAGATGATCGGGTGCCTCCCCCCACCCTTTGCTGTTACAGGGGCAGACCAAAGGGGAGGGGGGGTTGACAGGGGTTGCGGAGGCCCCCTTTTAACCGTTTTTATTCTTTTACTATGAGTTTTTGTCAAACTTATCTTGGTCAATCTAAATGTCGGTAATGTGGACCCCCCCCCTCCCTTACAAAAAAATTCTTGGGTTAGGTTATGTTCTCGTTTTATCAAGTATATCATAATAGAATAAAAGTACTCATTGAATATGTAGTTCAGCATTAATAATTTGACTAATAATAATAATAATAATAATAATAATAATAATAATAATAATGATAATAATAATAACTGGTATTTTCGCATGAAAGATTACGATTGAATTCCGGTTTAGATGTCAATCTTCACCTACCAACAATTTTCGACGAACAATTTTCGTTCAACCTGCAATAGACCTCCTTGAAGAGTCTTGTTTAGTATTAAAAAATATAAATCAACAGTTCTCGAGGAATTTTCTCTCATGACCCGAAATGGAACAGTAAACCGCGAATCGAAAAGGTTTGCTGTTTTAAAAGTTAAGAAACATGAAGGAAAGAAAAAGAAATAGGAAAGTTTTTCATTACATTTTAACATTACTTTCTTCAGTGTTGTACTAGTTCTACCGCTACAGTAACAGTGTTTTTTGTTACGAGAGTGCTGTTCTGATTTTTTTAAACTTCGATGTGTGTTTCAGTACTCTAAAAGTTTCCATCCATGTGTTGCTGCCGACTCACACAGGAACCTCAAGTTTAAAGCTGCAATTATAGTATGCATTCAGGATGGCTGACATTTTGATTTCGTGGAGGAGAAAAACCTTATTTTTTGTCAAACTTCGCCTGTGTCTTTTCACTCACTTTCCCATACCTGGAAATTTGGAGGATTGAAAACATTTTTTCCTATATTCAGGTTTGATGGTGCAAAGTATTTGACATTAACACTACCCTTCCTTTCCCTACCAAATCAAATGGGCAGCCTCTTGGGGAACGTCAAAAAAATATATAAAAAGCTTCAACATCTAAATTTAGTGTTTATTAAATGCAATGTTGTGTACATTTCGCTAACAACATGTTGTGTATTTTTACAGATAAACTTTCTGATCCTGCTACTTTTAGTCAACTTCGGTGCGTGTTTTTTCTTCTTCTTCATCTGACAGTTCCTGGCAACTAGCACTTTGGCTATCAGAGAGTTTCACAAGAGCCCTAAGTTTTCAAGCTGCAAAAAAGTAAAAATAATACACTTTATTGCACGAATAAAAACTAACTCCAGGTAGTTTAGCGTAAGTAAATGGAAAAGACACTAAAAATTCTTTTTAGCAAACGAAACAGTTTCTATTTCATACGACTGTATAAATACAAAAAATATTGCCGGAGTGGCATTTTATACGATCCTCCCCTCATTTCTTAGTTTGTCATTAGGCCAACAACGCGGGGTAAAATGGAGAAAATGAACGCGAACCTTGCTCTCTCAAAATACTAATTCAAACTATTCATCCTAGTATGGAACATAGTTTAACAGTTGAAAGATTTTAATAATAATCTTACCTAACCTCAGTCAGCAAAGGTAACTGTTTTTATTAACACATGCATGTTATTCCAGTCCAGAAGGTTTTGTATATTTTTCACGTCGTTAATAAGCAGAGAAAGTTTAAATACGGGGGAAAAGGAACGGACAAACTTGGGGCCGACGGGTCGCTAGACTCTGTTTTGCTTTTGGTAAGTATTCACTTTTAGATTAAATGTTACCTATATTAAATATATTCCAAGCAGTTTTATTTTTAAAAGTGTATGTTTGGTATATGTTTAATGTAGTAATTGCAGTTAC
>JAOBYE010072674.1:0-11655 GCA_025403585.1 Parazoanthus swiftii
GGCAATAAATCAGGCCTGAGCTGACGTCAGCTTGTTGTCATGCCGGTAAAACTCACTTCACGTTTGCTGCGGTGAATACAAAACACAAATTTTGGTTCCTCGAAATACTGGGTAAATTAACACAGAAATTTTGACTAATTGTACGATTTTTCAATCATTTTTTTGTCCCGTTCATTTTAGTTTTCTGTTGATGAGCACTAGCTTTGACTTTTCAACTGAATCGCTGGAATATTGGCAACTTCGAAAAACATGGTTTCTAAGAAGCAACAAAATCGTTTGATTCTTGACGAAAAGCAACTTACTTCAGCGAACTAGGAATTACGTTGTTTTAAATACACTATTTCTTTTGCTGATTTCCAATATTTTGGTGCTTGTGCTTGCTGAAGGTATAAAACTAAAGCCGTAATTTTTTTCCTGGAATCGATCGATTTAGCTCGATTCGATCGATTTCGATCAAAACTAAAATTCCGCTCCGCTTAAAAAGTACAAACGCCTGAAGGTCGAAATTTTGCTTCAAGATACATGTATTTACTGCCTACTGCTACATAAAATCTGCTGAATCCGTTTTTTTCTCGCGAGAACTTAGAATTGATAATTTTTTTTGCTGCATTAGATCAATGACTGTACATACACTAGCATGGTCCCACCTGTATCATCTCTTCCACCTCGCTGACTGCTTCCAATGCGTCGTAAACTCGGAGTACAATGTAGGCAGTGTAGTTGTTTTCCTTTCGGCCACTTGGTAGGCTGACATTTGAAAGGTTAGCAGACTGCCCGAACCCCAGCGGTAATATTTGATTCTGTCCAGTTTTGTACAGATATTCGAACGTTAGTGGCTTGTCATCGTCTTCTACTCCTACACATTTGATGTTAAACGTATCCATTATTTCACCGGGAGTCTGACTGACAACCAGTTTTGCGTTCTTTGGCGGTGTGTTCGCCTTTATTTTGATTGCAGATTTGCCTTGGCTCTTTCTGCCACGAAGCCATCCTTCTAGGATAACAGTATACGTTTTCCCTGAATCTGAGAAGGTGTCACGTTTGATAACAAGAGTTTCAGATTCCAGACTGGTAGCGACTTTGGCTTTAAGGTTTTCTACATCGTCACATTTCCATTTATATGTAATATGGTCTCCCTGTTTACACGACAAGCAGTGTGCCTCTAGGGTCATCTTGGTCGATGGGTTGATCTTCTTACCACAGTTTAACTTACACCTAAAACACACATGCAAGATAATAATCTTAAATCCCCTACAGAACATTCCAAATGTTTTGTTAGTGTGTGTGTTGAAGCTACTATTAAGTAGTTTGTATTCTTTGGGTCTCGAAAGTTTCACACATAGCTGTTCCAGTTAAGGCAGTTTAACAGTATAAACCCTTGGCTTCTTTTTGAGCTGTCTTACCATAGGTGAATTAATTAATGATATCTGCTTCTTTAGGCTTTTTTACCCGTGCAATTTCTTTTCACTTTCTTTCATGTAAAACTTGTAAAAAATGTCACCTATGGTTTGTAAGTACAAGTAAAGATGAAAGATGAAAGCAAACCTCTCACGGAAACGTATGGGTTGATTGATAAACGAAAAAGTACGTTTTCGAAACATAAGTTTGTCAAAACTATAAATTAACGAGGCAGTATTTTATATTTTAAAAACGTGCACCTAATTTGAAGTAGTTAAATGCTGTTTCTCTAAATCTGATTAAGGCTGAGTATTACCCTTGATCTGTGGTAAGTATTACACAGTAACTACGCAATAGTAATCTATTTTAAACGTTTCCATTTTGTCCGCCCGATGACAGACATCCAAACCTAACCTGAATATTTTGTCAGACAAGAATCTAAATTAACATTATTTTTCAGAAAGAAAGCATGCAAATAGAAAAATTATTTTCCTAATAATATATACAGAGTTTTGAATAACCTAAAAGCGACTCTCTGGAACAGTGATTTAGAAGGCAAGCAAACATGAAAGACTAATAACACGCAAAGTAAATCCGAAGTATTTCTAACTTTTAATCCTTACCTAATAGCGATATTAGGTGGATCTCCCTCCATGACCTCAACAGTCTGATCAAACGACTGGGAACGATTGTCCTTAGCAATCAGAAGTCTAAAGACACATTTGGCGGGATATGTCGTATTAATACTGAAACTGGAGTTAGTTTCGTTTATGTATCCCAAACTACTGCTTAGATTAAAGCAACCACTGTTAAACTTCCCTTGGTTCTTTGTGACCTGGTGAGACAAGTTGAGCGCCTGTTTTTCTGAATTTGGAAAATGTATGTTCGAGCTATGTTTCTTGCAGAACCAATAGAATCTCAAATCTTTGTCGAACTTTTCTTCAGAACCATAATAATCAGGGTCATAAGACAAACGTCCGTCAATTTTGACAACTTTTCCGACTCCAACTCTTCTCTCAGTGCTACCGGTGATCTTTGCAATTAGTTCTGATTGCACTACTTCAAAGAAAGATATATCGGTTTTTACAATTCCTTTTACTTCTGTCATATTGAGCTTGAACATTAGTTTGTAGCAACCATAATCCAATTTTCGCTTGGGAATAAGCAATCCTGGAGTCTTTGTTTTAACACCTGTCAGTGTTATTTGACTTTTTTCTTCGCCTCCATGACAAGTTACTTTTGTTAATTCCCACGTAAATCGCGTTTCAAGACTAGCCTCACAATCAATTGTGTTATAAGTCTGGACTTCAATTTGCCTGGATCGAGGAATAAGGGTTCTCATCTCCGGCCGCAACGACGCTGAAATGCCCAAGATGTTTACTATAGGAAAGGAGCATGGTTTTGATGTCACAATGGCTGTGTGCTTTTTAGTTTGTTCGGATATGAAGTTCTTCGCAATGACTTTGCTAAAATACATGTCATCATTGGTATAGTTGTACTGAAACTCAATTTTCTTTCCAGCGAAAAGATTACCACTGTGGATACCACAACTGACACCTGGCCGATGGTACACCAGACTAGAATTCTTGCTTTCTTTTCTATCTCCCAGATAGAAATGAAAGCAAGAATTGTTGCCAACTTGCTTCAGTTCCAAAGTAAACGTCATGTTTTTCCCCAATGTAACGGGTTCATTATTTGTGAAGCTCTCGATGACTACGGGCCAATCCAGAGTGACAGAAATTTTACCTGTCTCCTCACTAACAAGATTATAAAACCTGACAGTAACAATGAACTGGTTGCTGGAATTGTATAAATGATTCTGTGTGGAGTTGGAATTGTTCACTTGCTTCCCGTCACCAAAATCCCAGTCATGCATAACGTCTGTGCCAAGGGATGAACTGGCGTTGAAGAAGATTGGATATCCCATCGGAAAGTGGTCACTTTTGGGTCCTTGCCCCCTTGCACCGGCACCTTTAAAGCCGCCCGTGTGGAAAGTTAAGATGGATGGATGCGTCACTTCAATTTGAGCAATGACAGTAGTCGTTACTTCAGCACTGCTGACAAGATTCTTTGCGCTGAGAGTTACGTTGAATGTACCTGGTTGTGAGTACTCGTGTTTAGCAATGAATACAAAAAAATGCCTGTCTGGCAAAGAAACGTGGAGATATTTCTCGTGACCATCCCCGTAGTTAATTGTCACATTTGTGTTTGTTCCTTGAAGCATTCTCCCTGATACCGTCATGGTCTTGTTAACGGAAGCTGGAGGAATATGTCTGGTGAAGTTTAGTCCTTTGATTATATTTTCAACTATGACAGGTTCGCACGCAATCCTGACGGAGCTTACTTGGTTTCTTGCACGAAAGTGTACTCGATGAGTTCCAGCCTTTCTGAACGTATAACTGGAGTTCTGCGTAGTCTCGATAGATCCTCCATCGCTGAAGTTCCATCGGTAATGTGGGTTAGTTCCAGGGTGAGGAAAAACCAATAGCTTGCAGGTGCTGTTAGTAGCAACTACTTTGTCATAGTGAATGCTCACATTTCTAACAGGGGACTCAACCGTCAGATTCCCTCGAAGGGTCAGGTTACTTAGAAGATTGGACGCTGTTACTTGGAGACCGTATATTCCGGGTTCCGTATAGGTAACATTCCGGCCAATGATAAATAGGGAATTTTGGATCTTTCCGGTGATGACTTTGCCTTCAACAAAGCGTTTCAAATGGTACACGAATGTTACGTCAGAGCCCCTTTCTAGAATCCAGACAACCATTTTTGTTGTGCCGGCAGCGACGGGCTTTAAAGTGTTGCGATGAAAATATAAAGCCCCCACGTCCTCTTGCACAACAACCGAACCACATTGAGAAAAAATGAGAGATACTTTGTTCATGGCCACTATTCTGACATTGTAGGTACCGGTCTTTTTGTAGATATAAGAACTGTAAAGTTCTGTGGTGCTCATATTTCTCCCATCACCGAAGTCAACTGTGTATGTAATGTTGGAACCAGCAGTTTGCTGGAAAGTCAAGTTGAACTTTCTATTTGTTGCTTGTATCTTGCCTCCCTCAAAGTCAAAGTCAAAGCCGATGATTGGATCTTGTACTAACACATAAACCTCGCGGCGCGTATTCACTGGGCAAAACGAACTGTTTAGTAAAACCACAATGTGCTTTAGTCCAGGTGTAGTGAAATTGTGACGAGTGATGGTGATTGAAGGCACGTGATATAGCAGTTTGATTGCAAGATCATACGGCAGTACTTTTATGTTAGGGTTAGCAGAGGTGTCACATTCCACAGAAGATACATTGAAAGATCCAGGGGAGTAAAATACCAAATTTCCCGGGGAACTGGTGTGGACGACAGCGCCATTCTTCTCATCCGGAATTCTCAATGCTATCACATCGTTAGCTTTCACATCTATTTTAAAGTGGATTAAAGCACTTCCGGTATTAACATAAGCAAGATGGCTGCCGATACGAGTATAAGTGCAGTTACTGTCTGATATTACTTGATGGTAGGCGAAACAAGCAGTATCTTTATTAATGCATGACCCTGCACTAAAAACGTGACCATCCAAGCATTTGAAGCTATTCACGTGACTGTTACTGCAGTTTTCCTTGGGTAAACACGTCTTGAAGGAGGGACAGTAAATGTTCTCTGCCGTTTTGCACGTCGGGCGATAAACCTTTATAAACGTAAACACAAATCAGTGTCAGCATTTTTTCTGTATATAGAAGTGAATACGCACTTGTCGCAAGTATTGCAGTCATATTCTGGCTGGTTTTGTTTGGGTAAACTGATTGGGTCTTTACCGATATCTATGGTAGTGAAAAAAAGCGAACACTACATAAAAAGTACTTGAAAACGACACAATTTCATAAAATTAAGTAACTGCTCAAGATAAACTATTTCTCTAAATTGTGAGCGTTTTCAGACAAGTGTTTTCTTCACTAAGATATTTTTTGCTAGTTGCTCTGCTACCCCGGTATTGTTTCCTTTAGCCCTATATATGTAACGTTTTCTATGAGAAACTACAAACCAATAATTCAGCAAAGCCTTGTTTCTTGATTTGCAACTGAACTGCCACAATTCTTTGTTCCTCTTTGATGGTAAGACTAGGAAGAAGGTATAGTCCTCTGGTTGTGTTACTCGGAGCAGACGACGTTAAAAGTTCAGAGTCGAAAAATGGATTAAACCAAGTATCTAAAAATAGAAACGAAGACTTAGGTAATTTTCTATAAAGACGGAAGAGAGATTTGACAATGTAAATTAGAAAAAGGAGAAAAAGGAGAGAAAAGGAGAAGGATGAGAAGAAGACAGAGAACAAGAACAAGAAGTAGAACAAGAAAAGCAAGAAGAAGAGAGAAGAAAGGAAAGAAGTAGAAGAAGAAGAGAAGAAAAAAATAGAAGTAGAAAAAGACAAAAACAAGAAAAAGAAGTAGAAAAAGAAAAAGAGCAAAATGAAGAACAAAAGCAGAAAAAGGGGAAGATAAGGAAAAATAAGCAGATGCAGAAGAAAAAGAAAAGGAGAAGAGGAAGGAGAAGAGGAAAACAAAGGAAGACAGAAAAGAAGCAAAGGAAGAAGTTAAAAAAGGAAGTAGAAAAAAAGAGAAAAAGAAAAGAAGAAAAGATAAAGAAAAGAAAAAGAAGAAGAAGGAGAAGAAGAAAAAAAGGAGAAGGAAAAGAAGGACTTCAAAAACAAAATCAGGAAAGCTGCGACGAAGCGGAAGACAAGGAAGCAGATCTATGTCTGAGAATATATGAGGAGAGAGTTGCCAATGTCACCATCAGTGCAGCGCTTCTGAGTGACGAGATACAAAAATAAGACAGTGTAGTGTATGCAAGGAGAACAATGGAACAAGTTTAAAATGTGCTGAAGACGTCAATACTTAACATAAATTTAGTTACGAATAATTTAAGATTTATAGATAAGCTTAGATGGATTGACGGATAGGCAGAAACACAGACAGACAGATAGATGGATAGATAATCAGCTGCTGCTGTTATTGCTGTTAATGTTGTCGCCGTGGCAACTGCCAATAACTTCTACCGTTTTGTAGTTTTCGTTGCTGTCATTAATAAGATAAAACAGTAAAACTTTTTGAAAAACATTTTTTGAAATGCAGGTTCACGATATATTAAAACCAATATAGAGAAAAAGTGTTAAGAAACTGCATGACTTACGGACATTAGTAATAATCTAAAAGCCAATAAACTGATACTCGGATCTTAGATTTTAATATTTTTTAAGAGAAACACACAAAAACGTCTTAATTAAGATGTACCTGTAACTGCAAACGTTTCTTTCAGTTCTTCGTCTATGAGCACTTGCATCTCGACTCCTGATCCCTCCTGGATTTCCAACGAGCAGGTAATAGAAAGATTTGTAGCGCTGAGGGCAGGGCAGCGAAACTGAGCATTTAACTCCACCATTTCTGCAATTATACTCTTTTCTGCCGTTAGTTGTGTTACCGAGCCCGTCTCATTGTGCTTCATGACAGCGGTTACTTTTACTGTGTAGTTTCCCGGGTATACAAACGCATGTTTGAAAGATGATACCGCTGTCCACGAGCTACTGCCGTCACTAACTTGGTATTTATACTCGAACAGCGTGTTGAAGTTTGGCAAGTTTAGTGTTGTGTTTAAAATGAACGACGTATTAATTAGGACTTTTTCTGGGCCTGAAAGATTGATTCGAGCCTGGACAAAGTTTGGAGTACTGTAGACACTGACGTGGTTTTCACCACCACATCTTGCCATCTTGTTACCAGTACAAGGCATAAAACAATTATCGGAGGATTTATACCGGGTTATGTTGTTGCCACATGAGCACTGCTCTCCCTGTCTCAGTAATGCATACTTGTAATTCTGCTGACTGCATATTTCACGGCACACACCAGGGCTCATACTGTTTGCGTCATAATTCCCAGGGTTGATTGATGTTAACTCGTTGTCACCGGAGCATCCCAAGTAACCACTATTCGCATCTTCAGCGTCAGGAGTTGCTGCAAAGTAATCCATTAAGGAAAATATAAGATTCAGCGATTTTACCATGTAAGTGTGGGATGGCTTGTGAATGCACGATCACGATCACTTTTGGCATCAACTTAATGAGAAACGTTAGCTAACCATAAAAACAAAAACATGAAGGAACCTGTTTGCATTAACTCTGAAAAAATTCCCTAGATCCTTTTAACACCATTGCTATTTTTCATAAGGACTAGATTGGAAGCTTGAATATTTATGCTTTAGAGATTCAAGTGACGGGTTCCATAAATACAGAGCGTCAAAACAGAAGCAACATCAACCATGTGTAACAGTGTTTACAGCAGGGACAGACATAAATAGATGTTTGCTAGAGCAGAATTAAGGAAGTGGCCTGTATTTGTTTACAAGTACGTTCCACAACCTGCATGGGGCGGCGACAGACTATTGATAACTTTGTAGGTTAAGAGTTAAGTTTTTTTATCTCTGCACAAAAAGTAGCAGATAGCCGATGTATGCTTTTAATGATAAATGTAATATGGTGATGGCAATTTGTGATAAGATAGGTGGCGTCTTTGATGTTTAGAAGGGATTTTTAATTTCCCGTGAATGTAATGTCATGGAATAATTTGTTGCAGTAATCTGGGCGAGACAAGACATAGCATGTTCTTTGTTAACGATTAACCATTTGGCCGCTGAAGGATAAAAAGTAAGGTTCGAGTGCGCTTGTTGGAGGTAGGTCCCCTATATTCATATCTGGATGTTTGCCATTGCAAAAAACTTCACATACCAATGCATCTTTGTAAATCTTTCATCTGAATATCAGTGAAGCGTTTCTCCCATATCGCCAGATCTCCAATTGCGGCTGAGCTGTATTTGGCAAGTTCGTTGTTAGGGCGACCAATCACAACAATCGTGTCCGCATCGACTAGTGACATCAGTAACTTTCCATCCCTATCTCGAACTATATCCATTCCTTTTATTACGGTTTCCAGCCCTAAATCTTTATCCCAGCTGAACACCACGCTGTGCCAGGTATTTGCTTTGATGTGCTTGTTAGTAGACTTCCATACTTTTTCTCCATCTCGCAGCTCTACAATAAGATCAGAGTTTTGAGTGTAAACAGCAAACCCGCGAGAGGTCTGTCCCCCAGATGAAAGATGGAATTGTCGTGACATTTCTCCAGTCGGTTTTAGCAAGAACGAAACTGAAATACCGTTTTTACACCTCGATGGGTCGCTCACACAAAAGCCACGGAAGTTGCCCAAATATATCCACGAGGGAACATCGTTACTAAGCCTGGTGGTCAACGGATTTGCACCAAAGGGGCTAGAAACAGTCTCAAGCGAAAAAGAGCCATGGATTCTGTGAAGCTTCAAACTTTTCAAGTCTACTGTTGACGTAGTTGCCTTGTCCAATGGCCAATGGTGGATGGAATCGGCTTTGCAAAAATCTGCAGACATACAGTTAATTTCATTTTTTACTCATTCTAACTTTAGGCTCAGAAATCTAAAAAAGCTGAAAAGGAGAACGACAGCCGTGTTCGACCAAACTATGTCAACATCTGTTGACTTTTGATATTATCTATGCGTTTACAAGACATGACATGATGCTTTATTTTTCCAGTTACAAACACAACAATAACTAATTGTGTTGTGGTCGTTTTTTTTTTATTTCGGTACGTCTTATAAATTGGCTTCGCTGATTAGCTGTTAAAAAGCAACTCCCGACTTCTGAAACTACAAAAGGACTGGGTCCGTCTACCCAAACGGTACCAGAAAGCAGTATTCAAACGAATGTCTTTGACAATTCATCATTAGCAACCTTCCAAACATTATTTGTTTTTGCACAATGCATGTGACTTTCTCTTATCTAAAAATCAATGCGAAGAGAAAAATCCATTGTCCGAATCCCATCATTGTTTGTACCCGCTAATGATTGTGTATTGTTCGTTCTTGTAAATTTGTGGCATTGCTTTCTGGGACCGTTTGGAAAGACGGTTAAAGAAATATTAACATTTCTGGAGTGGGAAATAGTAAAACAAACACAATACCCATAAAACCTTACCCTGTGACTAGCAGACAGATGATTTTTGCATATTATAGTTTTTTTGCAATTTACAGTGACCTTTTTGATGATTACACGAAATCAACATTACTAATGCAGTGCAAACAAATGTATTCACCTAACTCAAGAAATACCACTTAAAACACGGGATGCGTTGGTATTCAGTATGAACAAAAGCTGTTAATTAGCACGCAGTTGTTCTTACATTTTTTCTCAGAATATCAGTTAAATTCATGTTCATCTTTCTTAAAATAGGTGTATGACATGGTGGTTACGAGCTACTTGTGCTGAGAAAATCACTACACAATAGACCAATTTCGATAAATCAAAATTCAGCCTTAGACAAAAGACATCAACACGAGGCTCTGGGGAAAAACCCATACAAACTCTATAATTCATTCCCCAGAGCCTCGTGTTGATGTCTTTTGTCTTAGGCTGAATTTTAATATATCGAAATTGGTCTATTTAGTACGATTACGTAAACCTGGGGCCTTTGGAGGAAAAAGTTAATTGTTTATGTACTTAAAAGTTCAAAATTGAGTATAACTAAATCTAGAAATCTTGTGCCAAGCATGCGAGAAACCATTTTAAGTAGTTTGTTGTGGACAACAACACTGTAGCCCGCTTGTTGCATTGCAGTACTTTTGAGATGCCTTTATATAAAGTGCAAGGTAGATAACCGCGCTTTACTTTAAACTTACCCACATGACTACAAAGCTCAACAGCAGCGGTTCCATTTACTGTTTCGAGGAAGAAATATTTCGCAGGAAGCGGCGTTTTGTCTCTCCAGAATATCAATATCTCCTCTCCCGAGCCAAAAACTAGGCGGTCTGCATCCATATCCAGCCAGTACGTCTTCCATATGTTTGCACGTAGAGCACCGGATTGAGCAATTGGCTCAATAACAATCTCCGATGCCGATCCTCCATCTGAGCGGGAGAGGTATGAAACGTAGGTACCGAGAACTATCGAGTATCTGGCAGCTGTAACATTTGGTTCTGTTACCAGGAAAAGCTTCACCAACTGTTCACCTTGCACCCGGAAAGGGAAATGTCTTGTATGTAGCCGAGTAAAGTTTGACCTTTCTTGTGCATGTAAGTAAGTTCTGCGGCAGACTGTACCTGTGGAACAGAACAAAATACTGGTTTAGGAAACTGTGCTCAGATAATAAAACTGCTAAATACAAATACACTCTTTAATAAGGTTGAGGCTGTAAAAAGCTCAAAACGTGAGAATAAATTAAAAAACACAATAAATTAAACTGAGTATAAAAAGCTGAAACCCTTTATTTTTACAGGAAATAGAAGAAAACGAATGTTAACTGTAAAGTGATGTTCAGCAACCTTTCCAGGCCTCGAAACTACTGTTTATTGATGGTCAGTAAAGTACTACATTAGATGCCTGGAATGCCAAATTGAATTGAATGAAATAATGTCATTAGCCGGAATCACAGTTGATGGAACAAACTCAGTGTTGTGAAGCCCAACAAATTTCAAAAGGAGTGTACAAAGCTGTTTTGTCTTAGGTTGAACAGTGCACATTGCTTTGTTCAATGTGTGAACCCAATTATTTTTACTGGTTAGTTGTTCATATGCATTTCAATACCTTTTGTGCTTCGTGCATCGTCAAGGCCAACGAACAAACGAAATGGAAACTAAAAAACAATTTTCAAAATGTATGGAAATATATGTTTCTTTCTTAGTCTCAGTGCCATTTTTCAGTCAGTTTTTTTCAGTCATTTTTTCATTTTTCCATCTAATAAGAGGGCTGTCAAAGTGTATCTTTCGAAACGACTTACTTGGTTTGCAATAATCATTGTAGAACTCAATTTCTCGAATCCCATGGCTGCCAGATGAATTGAACACAGACCTGACTAGCACCTCTACCCATTTAGTCTTGCGAGATATAAAAGCGAACTCATCAAAGTTGTATCCTGAGTTTATTTCACTGAGACTAAACTACAAAAAGAAGAAAACAGCAAGGTTATAAACTCTTTATCAAAGAAATCTATGCCTGGCAAATAAATATAAACACACAACTATATTTCGAACATTTGCCCAAAACTTTGCCATTTTGTGAAAAATGCAGTAAAATATATATTGACGGTTCTCTCGGTTTTTACGTCTTTAATTTTCTAGGCTCGGTATACAGCCACTGTTCGGGGATGAGCCCGCGTTCTCCCTTTCGGGGGGGGGGGGGGGGGGGGGGGGG
>JAOBYE010072785.1:8793-20822 GCA_025403585.1 Parazoanthus swiftii
TAGTACAACTTTATAAAATTTTGAACATTAAGATATTTCCCATGCATTCAGCAGTGCAATTGACTCCCGATAGCTCGAGTCTTCGAGGAAACGTGAAAGGTGTTATCAAGGTTTGTAGTTATCGGGAGTCGATTAGTGAGAAAATGACTTGAAGGAAGAACGAATTAGTTAGTAGAATCGAGTAGTTATCGACGGTTCCAGTTGTCAAGAGTCAATTGTACAACAAAGTCCCGCTTCTAAAGGTATCCGTAGATGTGGAAAGTTGAAGTGCTGAACAAACATCTATAAGTATAAGTAATCCTTTCAAGCGATAGCCCTAGAAAGGAAATGGGCCCACACATAGAAAGAGAAAAAATCTCTGACCCCGCGGTGGAAATCGAACCCACGACCTCCGCCCCGGAACAAATCACCACCAGATTGGAGCTGGTTGTGGTTAATTTGGACTGAAGATGCTGGTGAGCTACATTAAGTACTCGTACTCGTACAGCACATTCATTTGTAAATAAATGGTAAGTAGCCAACGAGCTTGTGAGTCCCTTTGTTTCAGAGGAGGAGACAAGTTATTAGAAGTTTAAGAAACATCGGTTTGAAGAGTTTGCGAAATTGCCTTAAACTTCAAACGTCTAAATTTCTAACTCATTCCTTTTCGTCCCGAATTTGTTTGTTTTGAAAATGGTTGTTGTTCATTAAGTTTTGATAATTAAGGATTCGGCAACTGTTTAAAAATAATAACAAAGTTAGACGGCCTCAAAACAAGTTTTAATTCGATTTTTTCGATCTGGTGCCATTTTTGATTCTACGGTGTAACCAATTCGTTCCGAGAATGACGTGCATGGGCCGAAGAATGAAATGTTGTAGCACGTGATTGACTTTCAGCCAATAGCAATGCTCGTTCAGATGGCCGTGTCGAACTCTTCCAGCTGTTTTTTTATACAATGTGGATGGAAATCTAACAACCTAAGTACACACATTTTTATAATAACATAATAACCAGCAACTTTCGGCTAAGGCTAAGCAATTCTTAACTTTTTGGCGATTTCAGCCTCAAACTGCTCTTACATTGTTTTATATTTCCTGATATTTCCAAACAATGGATTGGTTTTCCAGAACAATAGAAGGCGCTAAGAAATACGTGTTTCTTATTGTTTCATCCAGCGGTATGCGAAAGAATTTGAAACTGTCCGTACAGCATCCGCGCATGTCACGAGCGTGCTTATAGGACTAACAAGACGGCAGAAGTTATTTGATGTATGCTTCTGATAATTCCCTCTCCAACGAGTCTCTAAGTTTTGCCTTCAACGAGTTCGGGCAGTCGATTAATTTCGTCCATTTTATAAAAGAAGGCAAAAAATGAACAAGTTTTGATATCCGTTCACAAGTTTAAAAAAAAATCAGCAATACTCAATGCAAACCGCTTATGACCATTCATCGGGCGGATATGAATGTGCCTAGCAGCGGTCACACACTATTTTAAAAATCTTAACACTTTCTCTTTTCCTTCTGTTATTTTACAAACTACAATTTGTTGAGCCCACTCGAAAAAACATCTGCGATCCGCACAGTAAACTCGAACTCACGCTAAGAACTTATGGGTTATACGGCTGCAGAAAAAAACATGGCGCCGGAAATCGAACGAAAGCCAGCCTCGGCCCTAGCACGCACCTAGCTTGCGTCAATAGCAAGCGTTTCGGTCACCGAGTTTGTCTGCGTTTGAAACTCCACGGAAACACTTGCTTATACGCAGGCTAGCGCGCTCTTTGCATGTCCAGGCTAGAATATCCATCGATTTGAGTACCAGTTTGGCGCCCACCCATAAATGTTGTAATTTTTTTATTGCAAACACTCTACACTATTTTCCACTTTTTGCATGTAATTTTTGTTTATCTAACCCTCTATGGTTGGGTTGCAATTGGCATGAAACTGAGTTCTGTTACAGCTCATTCACTTTGATTTATCTATCAAAGTTCTAATATTGTTACTTAGTGTTCAGTATTGGAACTTTTGTGGCGAAAGCAATAAACAAAACTAAGTGTTCATACAAGTGATGGCGGCCGTTGATGGCAAACCATACCAAACACTAGAGACTGGACTGGTTTTAAAGCACTTACGCCAGGAGACGTCTTCCCCTCTGATTACACGAAACGAGCAGAACAGAACCAAGAGAAACAGGCGAGCCATCTTCCTCTGTTGCAGGAAACAAGAGCGACTCCTCTGCAATGTAAAGGACAACCACATATTTGATATTAGTACTTCTGTTGTAAAATGCTTGGGTTTTCTTGCGGTTCCTGGTTTTAAGTCTTTGTTTTTCGTAATAAAAAATTTAATCTGTTTTAAAGGTTTGTGATTTTTCTTTGCTAGAACACTTCGCACTTCAAATATTATGTAGCAGCCTCGGCTGTTTTAAGCACAACACTTTTCAGAAGTGAGGCTGTCAAAAATACCGTTTACCTCTGTGTAGAATGTGATAAGCGCTTTCATGAAACACCATCAAAAAAGTGAGGAGCTGGAATTGCTTTCAATTGAAAGCAGCAACCAGGATCCCCGTTGTTTAAGCGAATAGCTGAATAGAACTAATTTCGCACTTTTCGTGTAGCTTCTGGGCAACTTGTTTGAGAGTCGCAATGTGAGCCAAGTCAATCCCTAACACAAAAACGGAACGCAGCCACGACGACTGTGCACAGCTGTCAGCATGAATGCAGCTGCAAGAAGAACCACTGGTATTTAATTAAGTTTGTTTCCGATCACAACTGCTCATGTCTTGAACCGGAACGCTCTCACTCAGCAGGAGTTTATGTCAATGTTCTCTTTCTATCAATAGCAATAATCATTGTATACTTTTAAACAAATTTTGAACAAACTGAGTTTGTTTTATCTAGCTCAGCGAAAACTAAGACTGTAAAAGTATAATATGATAAATATCATCTTTTTAAATGGAGGAATTATTATAGCAAAGTTACGACAATAAACAATGCGTTACTGATGCCTTTGTTACCTGGGGGAGGGAGGGTCCCTTTTGGTCTTTGAAAGACGCGCAAGTTAATGATGCATTATGTTAGTTTATGCACGGAGATGTCCTTTTCCTGTACTTTAAGATTGCATAATAGATTTCACATGTCCTTTCGGAAAAACAGCTTACACACTTGATATTGGAGCTATTTTTTTGTTGTATAATACTGAAACTGACCAGATAAACGTAACTTTTGAATCCGTATCAAAAAGTAATAAATCCGGCAAATATCGCTTCTTTCTGCATATCACGTGCCCAAGCCTTATGCACGCATCCGAGAACCCATTATCACAGCGGCAGTGAAATATAAACAAAATAACAATATTTCTTGAAGCAGAAAATGTTGTCTCTCAAGTTAAATTCTAAACATTTTTTTTACCAAACTGGAGTTTGAAAAAAAAAATTTTTTTAAATGAATATGTAAATAAAGTAATCACAATACTAAATATATAACCTTATATTAGTTAGTAGTGCACAGTGAAAGACCGAGTCAATTGCCAAACAATGTGATGCATCTTGCCAAACGACATTGTCGTAAATAGTAGCTGGTTGATAAATGTCTATAGCAGTTTCACTTTTTTTAAAAAAGCAGGGATAAGTAGATTATGAGTATACTACTGTCTACCCTGCAACAAAACCTTATGTGTGTTTCGTACACTCGTGTTTATTCTACAAAATCCTTAAGGTCAGCGCCACATTAATTGAGTCATGATTTCCTGTCACAAGCACATCAACAGATAACGGTTTGTCAAAAGCTCATAAAGCTGTAAAGGTTACATCCAATTAGTTTTTAAAAGAAATCACGCCCTTGCAACTTAAAGAGCTCATTTCGCGTGTATCAACGTAACGAGCCGGTAACGGGACATGGGGATCTGTTCTTGCTCTGATTCAATCAATATGTGTTCTTCCTTCACACTTGTCCCTGGTCCAACTCGCAAGCGCTTATTTTCTTTCACAGCGAGACGTTTTTCCTCTTTAGACAATCTGACACCTCTGACAAACCAGCGTCCATCTGAGGGAGAGAGCTTGCACTGTTAGAGGATTTTAAAAGCGCCTGCGGGGCCTGACTGGGCCGCATTATGGCCGCTTCAAAAATCACCAGGAAAAACAGCAAGTGATACACGCTTTTTGTATAACTGTAAGATTCGGCTAATTTTGGCCGAGGCTCGATGCTTTTCTTTTTTTGGTAAATCCCGGTTCACCTGAAGTTGACCTGTTTCTGTTTCTGTTTTTACACGTAAAACTGTTCTAGTTGAGAAACTGTGCGTGTTTTATGAATCTGAGAATGAATTCGTTGTTCTTAAACTTGCCAAATATGATCCTCGCTTTTTGTCATTAAGATTGTTCGTGCAATATTTATGTCCACGTTGACTTATCCGATTTCAGAAAGATTGCACCGGTGTTGTGATATGGCGAAGAAATAAACTCGTCAGTTCTGTTTGTAAAAAATACTGTGCCGATTATTTCAAATCAAAATTCAAGAATTGGGAATATTCGATGAGATCTGTCAACAAGCTCTTAGCTTTGCATGAATTTCGTCTACACTTATACCGGCTGGCTTTTTGTACCGACACGAAAACTTGTCCAGTATAATGAGGGTAAAGAATGTTGTACTCCGTGTTATTGACGGCTGTTTCCAGTGAAAGTGTGCAATGTAAACACGCTGTACCGCAGATGGCTTTTGCTGCCGACACGAAATATGCCTGGCTGCATGGGTTGAACGGCTGACAATTTTGTGTCCTATGCCGCTCTGTGAAGCGGTTTTTCGTGGTACAAAAGTCTATCTGACATGCAAACTTATCATTTTTTAAAAATGTGTTGCGTCTCAAATTCAATGCAGCACGAAATGTGTGTCGAAGAAAACTTCAATCCAATTCAGCGAACAAAAGGCCTTCTACCAGAGGTGTCACTCGTCAAATAAAATAGTCTAAAATCTGTGAAATTTAGGTTCTTGAAAAAAGACTCAAGTCAAGAGTTATTACTGACAAATGTAAGTATTCTTTGTGTCATCCAGAAACCGGCTCAAATATCTCATATCAAAGGCCGTTACCGCACTTGCTCTATCTCGACTATAAGCTCACTCCGTTGCTCTAACCTTCCCTAAAATTTAATAGTAAACTGTATCCTAGAGCGTCGCTCGTTTTGCCGCTTTGCCCGACAAATTCGAAGGGATTTTTTTCTTGCAAAGACCAACATGCTCACCCGCTGTTACTGCTGAAACAAAGTCACATGTACAGTTGTTGCTGTTATTCGTTCCAACTTTATCTTTGCGCTTATCTCTTTGAAAAGGATTTAAGGTACTTCATTTAAATGTAAGAGGGCAAGAAAATGTTTTAGCTATAACGTTGGCAATGGCAATGTTAAATGAAAGTTCTGTTTTACACTATCGAGTAATTAGTTTACCATATTTTAGAAACTAGGCAAATCTTTCCTGGGGGGGAATCGAGAACAAAGCCCCGAAGAAATATCAAGGATTCGTTGCATATTATTAAAAGGTTTATCAATGAATTGATCAGTTTATAGAAATTTAGAATGGCAATACCTTCTAACATCGCTCAGTTAAAGTGGCTCGAAACAGTTTTCCATTTTACATTGCCACTAAACTTTATGAAAAGCTTTCTTATTTATAGTAAAGATAATAGCTACTTGTTGCGAGCAACATTTCAGTTTATCAACCCTTGTACTCTCACATACATTTTCGGGTTGCCGTGGCAACTTGACGGGGACTCAAATACACTTTATTTCTAGCATTCGACTGCATTTCACACACAAAAAATAGTCTGTGAGCCCCCTTCTTTATTGCATCAAAATCGTTTGCACATAAAGCAGCACGTTTAGAGAATTTTTTGTAAAATTCTGTCAAGAAGTTTGGCGCCACCTTAATATTTTGAAATGTTAAGGTGGCGCAAAATTCTCTTGACAGAACTTTTTGAAACTTCCTTTAAAATAGCAGCTGATAAGCGAACAATATGCAGTCAAATGCCAAAACTAGGGTGTATTTAAGGCCCGGCCAAGTTACTATGTAAATAAAACTTCCGATGGGAGTACAAGGGTTGACAAGTTGAAAAGTTTTCGCAACACCAGATAAGAAAACTGGAACAAATCCACCATGATGTACAACAAAGCCTTCGTAACGTTCAGTGGCATAGCAAGAAAAGAAACAGTTGGGAGCCACCTTAAAAGAACTGAAAGGCAAGAGCTAGTGGTTTTGTCAAGAAATACAGCGAAAGCGAGCTAAAATCAGAGGACACCACAACTTGGCACATTATTTTTGTTTTGGCTGTTTGAAAAGCATTGTTTTGCGCAAGCTATCGCCAGCGTACCTTATTGAATATAGAGAAACATTTAATTTTTTGGTGGGCAAACAAACAAAAAAATTTATCTGTAATTGTTTGGGTCTTTCAAAAATGAAAAATGGTCCATCAGATAGGTACAAAACGCAATCAATTTCACAATTCCCGAAGCCTTTTGCTTTTTGGTTAAGACCACGCATGTTGAGAAAGGATTGAATGTCAAACTACAAATTTTTTCCGGATTGGATCAATTCAGAGCTGATTTCGAGAAGATTCGGAAGTTACCTTTTGACCTTTTGCATAGAACATTATATTAAACTTAATTCGTTCTCTCTGTGGCGTTCCTTTTTGTCTTTATTTTAATCGGTCGTTTTGATACTTTTCTCGAGTTTTCTACGAAGTTTTTATACTGAATCAATGTGTTTTTGGACTTTTTACCCTATCTGAAGCAGGCTCCACCACCAGATGGAAAGTATCTTTACTCGACCTGTTAAGAGTTATTCCGTTTTTTTTTTATTCAAAGTCAAAGAGATAGTTTCAATTTCTCATTTTGCACGCCCAGACAAAACAATTAAGAAAACTTGGAAACAATCGTAACTTCACCAATCTACTGAGGAAAAATATTATTATAACACAAAAGTAGATAAAATTGTTTATTATTATTCATTCATTCATTCATTCATTCGCTGGCTTGTTGGTTCTAGTCGTCATCTATTTATGAATCATTGAATCTTTATTCTTTATTATTTTCAGTAACTAGCAGAATATAAAAGGTTCAGTTTTAGCTTCCGGCCGCTGGCCATTGTCTTCCATTGACTACAAAGTACATCAGGAGTTCCTAACAAGTGTTTCAAAAATAATTTTCGTAGAAACGAATAATCATGAATGAGTGCGCAGGAAGTCCGGTTCAGTTAGGAAAAGTTTGAGGAGATATGTAAAAACAATCTCCGTAGGTTAATTGACAGTTTTGCGTTAATAATAATTAAGAGCGTTTTTCATCTGGTGAATTTTCTTCGAAGGTTCCGAGTTTAGTGACCTTTATTAGGAATACCAAGTTTTGAACCCATGCTTGGTGATTATTGAAAATGTTCAGACATCAGTTCATAGTTGTTCAAAAATAAGATGATTAAAAACCAAATTATACCTAACATCTCCCTAGCGCATTCTTGAAACTTCCAAATCTTGTGCTAGCAAATGATACGTCGCTCCAGTCAGTTTTTACTCTCACTAACAGCTAGATGCAAACACTTTTTTCGATAAGTTAAAGTTGACCTCCGCTCAATCGTACTTCATTTATGCATGGAAAACCTAGCCTTGAATTATTGTTACCTTTATACCTAAAACAACTGTTCTGGTCGAAAGATTGAGTTTTAATTACAGATCTGAGATGGAATGTTCAGTTTTAACTTGTTCTTTTGTTTGGGTATATCAGAATGTCAAGTTTGTTCTTATAAAAAGAAAGCAACGCTTTTAAATTTGAACCCATTTCATGAAACAGTTGTTATCTAAAATATAACTGCGACGTTTAAAAACATCGTATAAATGTTTCATTTGTCACGAACCGTTTGGTTGGAAAAAAAAACTGGCTTCAAATCAGTGGGATCGGTTCTGAAGTTAGTCAGCACAAAACCCGAACGTCGTCCTTCTCACTACTCCAGCACCACGATAAAAAGGTCCGTGTTTCTAAAACCGGATCCATGCAAAATATACTGACTCCTATTTTTATAGTCTTTGGTTTTCTTGTTGATGCGGTGAAACTGGTATGGATATTTACAAAGCTTTGTTATATGCTTTGAAAAGTAATATACCAACTTTATAGAAGCACTGCTGTTTCATTTTTTAAAAGTACTATAACATACTGTGGTGACAGATGGAAAACTTCGATTTTGGTTAGAACGTACATTCGCAAACTTTAAAATTTATCATTCATTCTTTCATTCAACAAAATACCGAAACTATAACCTTCAGCCTGAGCTCGTTCTTAGCTTGTTTTTAACTTTGGGCAAGTTCCAGCCTGCATGGGCGTCCTTGAATGTTCTTATACAGTTTGATCTTACAAAAAGGGTGTGTTTCTTTATTGTAACCATGTCTAAAATTGAAAAGTGCTTTGGGAAGGACTGATCTGTTTTTAAAAAGAGTGAAGAAAAGGATTAACATGCGGAAACAATAAGCCTTTAAACTTTTGTGCGGGTTTTAAAATCAATGCAAGCAAAAGTTTTGTTATACTGTATGTTAAACATGCGAGCAACGCACTATTTCAACCGGTCAGTGTGGCGACCTCGATATGATACATAAAGTTATAAAAACAAACTAATCTTTGACTTTGAGGGGAGGTATCCTTAAAGTTTGAATATATCCGAATAATATATGAGTAGCAATCGCTCGCTAAACTGTGGAAACAAAATATAAATTTGTGGTACTCAAAATACGCCCAAGAATTGAGTCACTTGTATTAAGTAAAAGTGATGCACATACAAAAGCGAAACTCTCCCAGTCTCTGGTTCATTGTACAGTGCACGCGGATTGGAGCCTTGATCTTATCTCGTAACTGAAGATCATCTGCTCGGGGCACGTAGCTAAAAAAATCTGAAATTCTATTTTCGTCTGAACTCAGCGAACTTTGGATTTCATCTTCTTTAGTCATGATACTTCGTCCACAAAACAAAATCGAAGGCTGTTTCCTGCTCCGAGCTAAGTGGTAGAAAACTTTTGCTTTGGCTTGTCGGTCAAAGAGGTCTTGCCAGCTAGTGGGGGAGAGCGTTTTAGTGGAGAAAACAGAGAATCTTAAGTGTTGACGGGGCTACCACGGTTAAAATCAACATATTGATGATCGAACGCAACCGGATGTTTCCCCGCGCTGCATGCTCTACAAAATTATCGCACACATTCGAAAGCAACTATTGGAATTCACGCGTTTTCCTTTTAAAGAGCTTGATAACTTTGGTCAAAAGGGATCGGCGCATTTTTCCATTTTCCAGCCACAAAATGTTCCTTAATTGATTTTTATATTTGTATACATAAAATCAAAGTTCTCGTTGAAAAATTGGTTTTTTACGGGTCTTAACCCGTATGAGTATGAGCCCTGGTGTCTCTTAAGAAGTGTGTTTTTATAAGTAAAAAAAGGTTATAGCCTGAAATAGTATCTTGGTTATTGATTCAAACTATCATATCAATCCACAGCTGTAAGTTAAAAGGTGATTTGGCAGATTGCCTTTGTGCGGTACTTACGCAAGCCTGATGTTCAATCTTTGGATTCTAAATGAAGCTTAACTGACGAGTCTAACGCTCTTTTGAAATTGTTTGCATACATGAGGTGGACCGCCAAAGGCTAACCAAACCAACTAGTTTACAAACGCCTGGAGATAGAAACCAGATTATTCTCGACCTCGGAAACCGGCCAGGAGCGGTCCTTCGGTGAGGGAGAAAAATAGAATGATATAAAGACAGAAATAAAGACAGGTTTGGAGGGCCCTTCCTTTCATCTTCGTAGATCATCCTTTCTCCTTATGGCCATCTGTTCTTGTCTTCGCCAGCGCCTGAGACTGCTCGAATTACCCCTGGGCTTCCAAAGATGAGACAAGAGTAACTAACCAACGATCCATCTCCCGGCAGAACGTCTGAAATAAACTGTACTACGGGGTTCAACACGGCAGGACCGCCAACTGTGCGAGGAAACTGAGATGTTTCAAACCCCCATACAGTTACCATCATTGAAAGATCTCGAGTTCTCGTGATAACTGTCATCCTTCTAGCTCCAACATGGCTGGACAACTTCCAAAATCTTTGTTTGATAAACTATCCTTTTTCTGTTTGCTCCAGAAAAGGGGTGAATAGTAGTGTTAAAGCACCAAATAAGATTAGTAAAAGTGGCGTTTTCAGTATTTGTGTAAAAGTTCTCTTTTTGCTAAAATCCAACTTTGTAAACTTGTGGTATGTTTTCTTGATATAAAAATTCGTTTCTAATAGCTATCATCCGAAAAAGACACTACATTCACAGGAGAAGCTGGTTTGTAATCACTCTTTCTGTTGTTTTATTCCCACGATCTTCTTCGGCCTTGACCGACCGACACGACTGAGCTTAACACAAAACGAAAACACAATTACATCTACATTTCCGGAAAATACTGAACTGTGCACACTGCATGAAGTTTACACGCGCTATTTTCATAACACGCTCAGTTTTCTCAGTAAGATACATATATTTAAGGAATAAAGAACAATACCAATTCCCACGCTCAAAGGTCTAAAATGAGAAGCCTTCTGTTTTTCGTGTTATATGAGGAGCTAAAAATAAAAAGACTCAACATTTGCAACTGATTATTTCGGAAAACAATGAAATAGGACTTTAGTACTGGCCAACAAAAATATGGCGACACAATACCCGCACATAAGTATCTATCAAGGTATCAAAGAAGACAAACAAAAACTAGAGACACAAGACAAAGAAATGTATCTTACACTTTTGAGTTAAGCTTTCAAACCTCCTTACTTTACCAGTACATAAAACCCGAACGCGACCGACTAACAAAAGCTTGTATTATTCAAAACAACAAAATAGCCGAGTTCAGAGCCTAAGCGAAGTATGAAGTGTTTCAGCTCATTGATTGTAAACACAGTCAGCCACGAGTTAATTTTAGTGTCGAACAACTGCTCTATATGCCGTAAAAATTCCTGCCTCCACATTCATGGGAAACTTTTTCAACAAAAGCTAGTTTTCCGACAGTCCAAGGCTGTCAAAACCTAACGTCGTGTCGCCATTTTTACACGAGGCATGCAGTATAAAAAAGGTATTTCAAATACTTCTTACCTTTTCGGTTTATGTCCCAAAGACTTGATTTCTTTAATATCGGCTTTTCCAACAAACAAAAAACGTTTTGTCACCAATAAAATTGGGAAAAAAAGAATCGGACACGCCTTACTAAGTGAGAAATATATTGTTTGTTAACGGCGAGAGTCCAACGGCAACTTTGGAAAAGCGTATACAAGATCGGCTGGATTGTAATGAGAGCGCGCGGTTTGTCTGACTCAACTGCGCACGGCACAAGCTCGGAATCAAACTGTTTTGTTTTGTTTGGTCCCGTGATCTATTTCCTTGCCAAAGATTCTGTGGTTACTCAGGGTCAACGGGAAGATATTTGCCAGTTGTCACCGCGTGAGAGTAACAAAACCTTCTAAACAATACAACTGGTCACTTCAAGCGATAGCAGATTTCTAGTTTTATAAGATTAATCAGGTCATGTCATGAAGTGGGTGGACCAGGAGGCGTGCCGTGAACGCGGGAAAAACTTTCAAGAACGACATAAGAAGCAAACCAAAAGAAGTTTGTTGGCGCACAGCCTCAATGCTACAAAGTTTATTGACCACTCAACTTGTTGATGCGAACTTTTCTATGATATGGTTCGGTACAAGGTTTGACTGACATGTTCTGACTTATCATCGAAAATCGACAGCAACTGTTTGGGTTGTAAGTTGGATCAGTGCAAACGAAAGCCAAAGACAATTGCAAACTAAAGTGCTGTTTTCTTAAAATATTTACGTGATTTCATTTCTCAACCTAATTGAGAAGACTATCACAAGTCATGAGATGAATGAACACGATCCGCATTCAATTCATTTTTGCAGTGTTGGACAGCTGACAGCCATTTTCGCACATACTTAACTTCTAGTCAGCTCTGTGTGCCCACATCTTCATCAGATAAGCATATTTCGGGTAAATCATGGAGAAAAAG
>JAOBYE010072896.1:0-20819 GCA_025403585.1 Parazoanthus swiftii
TGCTCCAAGTTTGAGAAAAACTTGTCATATTTTACTAGTTTTAGACACTCTGATTTTGTTTCAAATGGCGTTTAAAATCCAGGAAGCACATTTTTAGACAAACTAATTTTCAAAACTTCCCGGGGGAGCATGCCCCCGGACCTCCTAGAAGGCTCACACCTTCGGCTTTTGGCGGTGCCCCCCCCCCCCTTCCCCCCCAGTTTTTCAAGGCTTGCTACGGCCCTGACAGTACATGCCAGCAAACCATAGAATTTGGGGTATTTAAAGAAAATATGAGCAACAAAACATTAGTATTTACCGGAGTAGGATCCCAAACTCAGCCTGTAATTAGCGTTCTCACTTGCCACGCCAAAATAACCGTACTCAGCGTAAGCCGTGTTTCCTGTGGTGGAAAAAGAAGTGTTTATTTAAAACTTGCTGGAGTAGGCTAAGGAAAAAACTTCATGTGCGTTTGAAATAGTGAATGCACACTCCCTCGGCCGTTCTAATACGTAAACGTTTCGTGTACATCGGACGCTTTGATAACTGAGTAGAGTCAAAACCCATTATTGAATGTAGATTTGATCAGCTTTTGTTTGAACCTTACTAAAACTATTACCAAATATTTATCTTTCCTTTGAACAAGATCATGTCAACAAAGCTACAAAAATCACCTGATGTATCTTCAAGATCAACTCGAAGCTTGTTGCGTTTGGCTTTGGTCAGTCGGTGGATCCTGTCCAGTCCGAGCCAGTACTCGCCCTTGAGATGACCGAAACCGTTCTTGTACTCAGTCCACCCGCGAAAGAAGTTGACCGAGCCGTCCAGCCTCTTCTGGAAGACTGTCCAGCCTCCTCCTGCGGTTTTCTGATCACAAAACACGTCAAAGGCTCCTCTTCCGTCAGGGTCGATCTTGTACACTGCGCTCTTTTTAAATCCGCAACCGTAGATTTCAGCGCAGTCTTTCTGGACTGTAAGAAAGCAAAATACAAATTTTACAGAAGGCCGTCGAAAAATAAATTTGTTAACACTTGACATCCAAGTTTTAAGAACAAGTTAAGAGCAATCTCAGGTACAAACTGTCTTTGATCCACGAAACCAAAATTTTCGACCAGAACAGAACTTCAGATTATTCATAAATATGACATTTTAACAAATTTGAGGCTGCTTGAACTTGCCAAAAAACATAGAATGAAAGCACTCCGATCCTAAATTATTTCTTATAAAAAGAATGAATTTGTAAGCTTGTTATCAATTTTACCTTAAAAATGCTGAGGTTGTAACCAGGCAAGGTAAAATTGTAAAATTGATCAACTGAGGAAGGTCAATGAAGTTATCACAACGTTTTACACATCATAAACTATGTTAACCAGATTCAACTCTTTTCATCACTTTTACCATGTTAATTTAAAAATGTCCTCAAGAACTTACCCCCTGTGCAAGGACCTGATCCTCTTGAAGAAAGCGAGTCAACTTTCTTCTCCAGCACGTTCAACTTCTGACCGATTTGAGAAAGCTGTTTGAGGACATCTTTGATCGTATTCGAAGAGCAAACTAATGTTTGCATGTTGGCGCACGAATACTTTTTCCCCGAAGAGTTCCTTGCAATCGCCTGATCCTCATGCAAAGTTATTCCGAGCACAAGCAAAATTAGTAAGGCGCACGATTTGAGGAGAATCATTACCTCACTTGTTTGTTTTTCACGAGAAGTTTGAAAAAAATATTATGAAATTATCTTTTCGTTTAGTTTGCTGGAATGTCTTTGTCGTGTCTTTATCAAAACTCGTATCTCCTTTCAATATTTTGCATGAAACGTGCGAGATAGTGCTTCTATATATAACGTGCTACTGACCCTTTGAGAAAGATCAGTCACTCTGAACGTACATGAAAATTCGTGAATTTTCTTTTCTATTAATATTATATTATATTTAGGATTAATGGACAAACCAGAAACTCATAAATCTTCTATTTTAACATAATCAGCGAAAAGAAAACATAGTTTTAATGCGATTTTGGCGAAACTTGCTTTGATGCACATACGGATCATCTTTCTACCAGTTATTAAGTTCTCAAATTTTGACATTATTAAATTCCAATTAGGAAAGAATACGTATCTATACAAAAACGGGCTTCTTCCTGAAAGCTGTAATAACATGTTTTCTATGAAGTTGTGACCTTCACAAGTATAATACAAGAACAAAGAATTCCTTCTGTTTGCTTTATTGTAGGACAAATGCAAGGAAATTTTCATTCAGTTTTCAAGGCCCCAAATTGTTTAATTCCCTCAGCACCAACATTAGAAACGCTACTAGTACACCTGTATTCACTTCCAAACTCAAAGCTTTTCTTTTAGCATAACCAGTATTTGTCTGTTCGTGTGTGTTTTTTTCGCCTTTTTTCTTTGCTTTTTCACTTCGTTTTGCTGTCTTTATCATAAATTAAGTATATCATTTAAACCACCTTGACAGTTTAGTTATCATTTTTAAAATATTGATATATATTAGGTTTCTATCTTAAAAGCCTATGGCTTCCTCGTACTTCCTTGCCTTATGTGTATATTTCTATCATGCAAATTATTCATTGTGGCAAATAAATATACTGAACTGAAGCAAGGCACTCACGTGCGGGGTTGCGGGGCTCAAAAGGTCGTTTTTACTCAGTCCCAAGGGAATCAAATAAATGGCGGTATGCGGGGCTCGGCCTCACCGCAGTACGCTCGGCGAGAAATATTTGGTCGCCGGACTGACTCAGTGCTCCTGGGTCTCCGAGGATGGGCTCCATCTTGCCCATGGCCCCTGTTAAGGATAATTTGACCAGTAAATATTTTAAAGGATCTCGTTTTGGTCCTACTGGCTTCGCTTATGCCTAGAAGTGTAATTTCTTGGTCATTTCAGATGCAGTTAATTTGCTGTGCTTTTCCAGCCTTAAACATGGTTCTGGCTGAAAAAATTCAGTGTGTGTGGTTGCTTGTAACTTGACTGTTTTGCGAGAGGAGGCAGTTGGCCTTCTGCTCAACCTTCAACTTGGAGGGTCAGAAGATCAGTCTTTGTCTGACCTCTAACCTTTGACCTGTCCGACTTTATTTGCAACTCCCAAACCCAACGAGACACACAGTCAAACCGGCCACCGCACCACGTGAACGGCTAGCCTGCGTGCAGGTTCTCCTTAGGGGTTGGGGATATAGTTTGAAGAAAGAAAAAAATGAGGCGCTGAGAGGCGGGCGGAGGGGGGAATGGGACGAAAAAGGAAAAGATAATTGCAAGTTTGTAATTTTTATTATAATCTGTTTATAATTATCAATTTATTTTTCACAATATAGAAATGATTATCAATTAATTGGATTCTACCTATACATGATATATTTATTGAATCAACCCTAAAGAAGAATTATGTTAGAACTGATAGTTTTAAGTTTAACTTTAGTTTTTAAAAGAATTGTTGACATGTGGAATGTATTATTTAATTACCTATATGTAATTTATAAGGTGGTCTGTCTAGTCTGCCTATACATATATTGAATCTACCCTTAAGAATTATGCTTGAACTGATATTTTTAAGTTTAACTTAAGTTTTCAAAGAATTGTTGACATGTGGAGTGTATTATTTAGTTAAATAGATTTTACCTATAAATTATTGTAGGTGGTCTGCCAAGTATGGTGTCCTTGACTCTTTTGCAGACCATCCTTGTAGCCTTGCTATTTTTTTTCTTGTCAATTATTAGTATTATTTTTCTGTAAGTAATGCCATTAAATTGTAATAAATAAATAAATAAAGCTATTTTAAAATGCTCTGTAGTTGGCTTGTTTTTGACCGTAATATTTTCTTGTTCAAACCGCAAATTATATTGACCAACCAAAGCTGGCACAGACGCCTGTGAACCTTATGCATTCAAAGTTAAAAAGTGGGTCATTTTGACTGGAGAAGTAATCTCGTGAACATAAAGTGACAAAATGCTCAAACAAAGGCATCGAATCGACGAGAAACCCTTCCGATCCGAAGATTCCGAGAATCACTGAATGATATGGGCCATCGGAGCTAAGTCAATACAAGGCACAAACAATTCCAAACTTTATATTTTTCTCATTGGATTTTATCCGACTTTTGTGTAGATAAATGTAAGGTCCTTTACTTCTCCGTAACACCCGGGTCGGTCAGTACTAATACAAAGAGAATCTTTGATAAGGCAAGTTACAAAGATTGCTATTTTGATTCAGTGTTTGTTTGATTACCATGTATTTTAAATAACCAGCCGGGGGCAAAAAAAATCAAGTATTGTAAAAAAAATTAGAATTTCAGTATTAAACCACAAAGAAAATTGTCCGAGTATATATATTCTTAAAACACTCTAGAATCCAGTCGCATGGTTGGTCAAATATAACTGAGACACGGCTAAGTTTGTGCAACAACAACAGTTCTGTTGAAACAATACACAATGTATCAATACGCAAAAGAATATTATGTCAATCATTTTCAAGAGAAGATTTTAAAACAAAGGTCGCAGCTCATGTGAAGTTCCGCTCAGCATCTCCTGTGAACAGTTGAAGTGCACCGCAACCAAAACGAAGAGCTTTGAATTTTGTTGTGGCTTTAAATTGAATGTTTATCTGAAAACAACTCAGTAATCTGCGACAATCTTTAGCCATGATTCTCAAACCCAATTTAGAAAATGTGAAGCTCAAATGTTACCATACAGTCCTATTCATCTTGTCGACTGTTCTGGCACTGGTCGATCTTGGGTCCGACATTGCTGTTTGTGTCACCTACAAGAAACGAGGCCAACATGCTGAATTCGTGGGGAGCCTCACCATCATTGTCGTCGCACTACTAGTTACAAGTCTCGTGGCGCTGTACTGGAAGCGACAAGAGAAAAACAAAACAACCCGTTGCGATGTTTGTTGCGTTGTAATTGGAGGGGCGTTGAGGTACGACTTGAAGATGGCTGCGTACTGTGTTAAGAAGTACTGTTGTTTAAACATCTGTGCGAAGCGCAAAGGGAACAAACACGAAGAAAAACTGCAAGCCGACGCGTTTTACATGAAAGTTCTAGATGGACTGTTAGAAAAAGGACCGCAGTTGATTCTTCAAGTATTCGTGATTACGGTCCAGTCTGCTTCAATATCGTTCGCGCAGGCATTTTCGCCCGGTCTCTCCTTCGCCAGTTTTCTGTGGCTTCTATCGTCATACCAGTACTTTGCAGAGCTCGAAAGCCCGAAACAAACATGGAAGATGCGTTTTGCCATGTTCATTTACAATGCTTGCTTGGTCGCCGCTCGATTTGGTGCAATAATACTCTTCATGAGTCGATTCCGTTTGTGGATAATAGCAGTAGTTGCGGGTCACATGATTCTGCATGGGGCCATAACTCAAATCACAGCCTTCTTCACCAAGCAAGATCCATTTGAAGACGACGAACAAACAGCCGACGATGACAAAAACAAGAAGGGTGTTGTCAAAAAAGTGTATTACTGCCTGCATATGTTTGGTCTGTGTTTCATGAACGTTTTGATCTTCATCTGCCCTCAAGGTTACAAGCCGCGATTTCGAGTTATTTTCTCGTTTGTTTGGTATTTGGCAGTGTATTCGCTGGAAAACGCTCTCCTCATTTTGATGTATTATAATTACAGAACTGAAGATCATTCGTACGATATAAAACTTCTGGCTGTTATAATCGCAGGAAGTGTCATTGGTTCTATTTTAAGGTTTGCTGCTCAGTGGAGAAATTTGTCATAGATCTGCATTCTGCGTTCCCTAACCTGCGGGGTTTGGGTGGGTAAATTAAAGTGAACAATGGCAGCAAAAATGTCAACGAGATTCACGTGCTCCGCTGCCAACGCGAGACTGTAGCGTAATGGCAGCCAAGTCCCCAAACAGACTTAGATTGATGAAAAACAATTAAATGCCTTAAAAAGTAATTATATGCTGCCATATAATGATAATAGAGAAACAAGTTAATAATACTGTTATGTGCCCAAACACTTCTTTTAAAAGGGGGAGGTGCTTTGGCTGTGAGAATTTGATTTTGTTGTTTGCATTTTGATGTTGGCGTGATACTTTGAATTTGCTGACTGACTTATTCGATTTTGACATTCATGAGCAATTTGATTTGACAGTTGTGGGCCACTACTGTAGGGAGGTTATCAAGAATTAGACATGCAAAGGGGGCCTTAACAGCAGTTTATGAAATCTTTGTTTGAAAAAGCAGCTTCATTTATAAAGGTGTACTTGAATTTATTGTAACAATAATTGTAGCTTGAAATTATACAAAAGTGTAATCAGCAAATTATGTCAAAATTAATGTAGTATTCTTATTTTGAGAAAACGTTGCATATATTATGTGTAAAATTAAGTAACTAATGATTAGTTAGTATATAACTTGGTAGTTCGGAAAAATAATACTTTGTTTAACTACTATAACAAAAATTGTGCATTCAAATTCCACAAAAGTTTAAGCAGCAAAAAATATCACATGTTGCAATGGTTTACATTTTTAACTCATGAAAAATACTTAAATTTAATAAATATCTGGTTGAATGAGTTTGTCTCTGAATCTCTTCATCATAATTATATTAAAACTTCAAAATTTCTGCAGTGTATGCCCTCAGCTGTGTCAAATTGTAGCCACACAATATGTGCACAAGGAAACATTTTTTGCAAAACGAAACTACGACTTTTTTTGCATTTCAACTGTGAAACTATTTTTTTTCAGGTCAAGAAATGATTTCAAATTGCCCAACAAGTTCATAAGCAGTAATCAAATGCCACCATCCCAGGGACATAAACAGTCAGAAGACATTTAATGTGTCAAGATAATTATGTATGCTTTCTGTTTATGTCTGGAAGTAAATCTTTAGTCTTATTGATCAACATAAGACTGTAAAATGAGCCGTATAAATGGGATCAGTGAACAACAAATTAAAGCAGAAAAAAATATAGAACTACCATTAGAACAAAATCTTTCAAAACATATTCTTCCCACATACAAGTATAAAGTGTCAGTTCGCACATTTTGTTCCAGGACACAACACAACACAATACAAAACTCAGACAGACCCTTCATCAAACCAGTTCAAACTTCCTACTAAAGGGCGGTTGAGCACTGAAGTTATTCAAGGTCTATGGCTGGGATGCCGGAGTTTTGATTTGATAGGTTATAGTGAATAAAACAGGTATCACCAAGAATTACTTGTTTATTTACACAAAATGTTCTATTGTGTTGCAATAATTTCTGCAAAAAAATCCAATAACTTCCCTTGCAGATAATATACTATTTGGGTCATTCCATTATATAAAAATCTTCCCAAGTTAACACAGTGACTGCAGCTTTAGTACTTTTCATGTATTTCATCAAAAGCACATTACTTATTATTATAATGTATTTACAGTAAGTTATATAATAATGCATTTGTAATGCAGTACAATTTGTTCAACTACTTCTCATTTTACACTTCTGTTCATCTCATTCCAACTCTCGCGTTTTTTCTAGCCACTTCTCATTTCACAGCAGAATATTAACACAACAATGAAAGACTCAATTTTGTCAGTTTCTGAGCATGAGAAGGTTGTCTATCAGCCCAAGATGCCAACAGGTTAGGCTAAGCAAATGTGAAGCCACCCGCAGGGATGGCCTGTTGGTTAGCAGTGAATTTAAACCCTTCAGATGTGCTCTCTGGCTGCGCAATATCTACCTCATCCTGAGGGAAAAAATTAAGAGAACATATTAGTTTATAGTGACGTGTTTCTGTTTGGTAAATAAATTGTCAAAAACCGAAATTCTGGTTTTGGGCAACCTTGACATGTTTTACCAGGCCAAGTGTTACATGTTCATAGTTTTTTGTGCAACTACAGAAAACATGAATACAAAATTATTTGAGTGTTATTCATAATTAACATTGCTCATTTCTAATTAGGCATTACAACATACCTCACTGAAAAACCTATTGATGATATTCAATGCTGCAAGATAAACCTGCTCATTACTGTTGTACTGCAAGTCTTCAATCTTTCCTAGTCCTGATGAAGAGATGATTAACCATTAGCAACCATTGAAATATTATGTACTGTAAATATATTAAATGCAGATGTGTACAAAATAATAACTATAATATCATAGGTGACAAATTACTCCTTAATTTTGGCACGAAATTTCAGCGTTAATTTTTAATTTCACATGTGAAATTACAGTGTAAAAAATCCACCGACGATTTTGAGCGTAATTTGTCACCCATGATATTAAAAGGTAACCAAATGGCAGACTTGTGAAATTAGAAAATAATTTCACTTGTGTTTTGTCAAAATTCTAATAATTTCCCTCACCTAAAGGCTCGGGAAATTATTAGAATTTTGACAAAATGCGCATGAAGTTATTTCCTAATTTCACTCGTCACCATTTGATTACCCATACTAATATGATTTTTTAAGCTTACATGTTTAACCAGATTTAATTTGTACCTTCATATTCTTCAACTTTGATTGCAATCTCCTCCAGTTTGGCTTTACTAATCTTTTCTATATTCTGCCAGGGAGAAACCATATCATATAAGAGAACGAAATGCAATGTCAGGATTGTTACTGTGGTTAGATTTAAAGATTCAGTTTCTGAAACACAAATGGAATCCCCAGTGGGCTGTGGCACTGAGACAAAATTTTACACAAAGAAAATTATTACTGGTATACATAATGCTACTTTCCCAATTTTTCAATTGAATAAGAATATACTTAGAATTAGAATTTCACAGCAGTATTTATTTAAAATTTATTTTTCCAATTGAATTAGAGTTCTGCAGCAGTATAGTATAACATAACAAGTATTTAAATTATATTCAAGCTACCCGCCCCGATTAGTTTTTAACGCTATCTGCGGGCTAGCAAAAATGTATAAAATTTAACTTAACTAATAAAGAATGATGATGATGATGATTCCCAACTTGCAGTATAATCAAAATTGCAAAATCCCTGACCTCAATAATTTAATCTGCAACTCTGACAAGTTAAAATATCATCTCTAAAAACCTAATAATCATACTTGCAGGGTTTTCTAAGAATGTTTTATTGCGGAACTCACCTTGAAAATGTTGTTAAAAGCATCTAGAAGAACCAACAAAACCTTTGGTTCTTTGATTGTGAGCAAATCACACATTGGTTGCAATACTCCACAGTTGGTCAGATACAAAATCTAAGGGTTGCAAGAACCAAAGTATGTGAGTTACTATTATAACTATGATTACCATACATATGCGTACTTCTATCAAGTCCTGCTAAAAGCTATGGCATTATATATACTGTATGTACAGATAAATTGCTTTGAAATTATTACCAGTATACTATAAAATACTTTTGTAGAAGCTCAATTCTACTGCTAAAGACAATCGTGCCCCTTCTCCAGATTTCTGAAGCTATTGATATGGTCTCATTCATGTCAGTATGGTTAATTTTTTTTTACCTGCTCTGGCGTTGCACCCGAAGTGTAATTTGTGACAGCCCAAATTGCTTCCTTCTGGCTTTTGAAATCATTCTGCAGGTTAGAGATAAAAATTATGTTATACTTGTAATCATGTATGTGTGTGTGTAGCCTTTTATCTTTGTATGAACTTCAAAATATCAAAGCTTGTTGACTTGCCTTTCTTCTCAGGACTTCAATAATAAGGGGAACCAAGCCTGTCTTCTTTACCATCTGCCAAAAAATATTACAAAATTGTAAAAGTGTTAAGAAATCTAAAAAATTATGATAAAATGCCCTTTAAAAAGGTCTACCCAAAGCTTGCTACTGTACTTTTCTCAATTTTGATCTGTATTGATCAGTGATGAACTAAGGCTACATGTTTTCTTGATGTAATTAAGAGGTTAGGTCAGATATTCCACACTTGCAACTTAAAGTTTGTGTTTTATAACTGCCAAGTGAATGCAGCTCAGGCTCACCAAGTCCTTTGGATGGGTTGCTTGCACGTTTGCTTGCAAGTGTTCCATGCAGTTCAAAAAAAAAATATTTAGGAAAAACTTGGCAAACACCTTGTTACAACTTGCAGTGTTAAAATTATTCAGAGTTCTAACCTGAAAGTATACTTACCTCTATTTGACTTTCGTTTCCAGCTGTAATGTTGGAAATTGCCCAAGCTGCTTCCTGCATGAACAGAAAAAATTTTCATTAAAGGTACAGTCTTCAAAGAGCAATAAACAGTTTCTGATTTAGATATTAATTAGTTAACTTTTTTTTGTTCTTGAATTTATAATTATCAGACAGTGAATAACCTTGTACCTTAACAACACTGGCCTTGCGATGACTCAGCAGGTGTTGGAAATAGGGTAGGGCATTGCACTCAAGGATCATCTGTATTAAAGGGAAAAAAAATACGGTATAATATTTCACTGACATTGCACTGAAACTAACTTACCAAAATGAAAAATGTGTAAAGTGCACAATCATGTAAATTATAGTACATAAACAGTACTGTACTTGTACATACTGCCAGATGAGTAGAACTATAATTTACTAAATAATTCTATATATTACTTAATTACAGATCTTTGGAATCATCGGCAGCTAACATAAAATCAAGTGACAAAATACAGTAGGTTCTAACCTACAACTTACAGTATTTAAATTCAGTGAACATAGCACTTTGGGCGTGACAAATTTTAGCTGGTGTAAATTTGTAGATTGAAAGAAGACACAATTTTTGAAAAGTAATCTTAATTTACCCTTGCTGTCAATCCATTGCCCATGATCTCTGGAGAAAAGTGTCTGATTGCCGGACAAGTGCAAGACGTACCTGTGTTTGATTATCTGTTCCAGTAACTATGTTACCACAGGCTCGAAGGGCAGGTGTCTATGGACAAATAATATTTTCGGTTCTTATCAGTACTAGACAGTTAAGTATGTAGTAAGTCAAAAGCTGATTATAAAATTTTATTCAAAGCACTTCAGGTGTCATAATAAAGGTCTAGCTATATGCGTATACTAATGCATTGTCTCATTATATATGTAGCAACTCAATGGAATTTTTAGTTCATGCAGACCTTTATAATCATATACCATCCTGAGTGCAGTCTGAGAAACACAGCATCAGTCTACCTTTTCCAGGTATTACATCCATGTAACAGTGAAAAATACTTGACAGTTTTTCATAATAAAAAATTGCATGCAAGCAATACGAAACAAGGAAAATCGAAGTAACTACAAAATTCCAGGAGTTTTCCAGGAGTACAGGGAAATGATCTGTTTTTCCAGGAGTTTTCCAGGACCCTGGAAGAAAATTTCAAAATTCCAGGAGTTTTCCAGGAATTCCAGGAGTAGTGGGAACCATGTAAGCAATTACTAATTAAATAAAATTGAAATTACCAGGATATTGACTTCTGTGGAACCAAGGAGAGACACTAGCTTTGGAACAACTCCACTATCAATCACAAGCTGAAAAACAAACAAACAATATTCAAGTTTTGTGGAAATATTCTAATGAAAAATAGTCCAGTGTTATTATCTGGATAATTACTCACATTGAATTTTAATTTCATTTTTACCACACTAGGCATACATATAGGTATTCTGAAATAAAAAATATATCAAACAATTCAGAAAAATGTTCACACCAAACAAGCCCTATTTACAAGTAAACAAATAAATATATAATTACACCTGTCAGGTATTGAAACCACAGAACACACAGTGTGTGTAACATTACTGAAAGTATATTGCTAGTACTGTACATATTAATTATATTAGTTCATATATGTACAGTACAGTATGTCTGTGTGATTACTGCTTGTGTGGCTGTCCTTTACCTCATTTTTTTTATCTAATGTTCAATCTTACAATGTACATGTACCTGGATCCTATCATTGGAGCCATCTGTCAGATAGGACAATGCCCAGCACGCGTCTGCTACAACCTGAAAAGAAGAATGCAAGCCTTTAACAAGTGAACTTATTTTGCTTCCCAGAAACAACTTTATCTTGAATACAAATGGACGACTACTGTAAGTTATTTTTTGTAGTTTAAAAAAAACTTGTTTTTCTGATTAAATATGGTTAGATTAACAATCACTTTCAAGATGCAGATATATTTGATACTGTTCAGAAGGTGTCTTGGAAGAAGTAATTGATAAAGACAACTAAAACAAACATTTAAACTTAAGATAAACTGGTTCTTCTAACTAGTGAGAACTGTTCTCCTTTCTCAGAAGATTTGCCCGTGAGGATTTCCCTCTGAAAACATGTAGCAATTTTTTTAATAATGACTTCAAATCTAATTTTCTAGGCACATACAATGTTAGTAGTGTCTGAAGTGGACAAGAACTTACTTCTTTGTCAGCTTGTTCAATCAAATAAGCCAGAGCTGGTAATGCCTGCACAGGGAAGGAAGTAACTAAGTGTCAAAATTGTTAGTTCAGGTCCTGCAATTGAGTTCCAGTATTGCATGTTCTTGTTAAACTTCAATAAGCTGCATGTTTTGTTCCAGCACTTGACAATAAGATACACTTGTCAATATTAAAATGAGTGGAACTGAAGCAGAGAATTAGTTGAAAGAAATTCTGGGAAAAGGATTAAGAATCAAATACCCTGCATCAGGTATCAAGTATTTAGCATTAAAACATACTTACATGTACAGTGAGTGTACTTGGGAATTTTCAAATATTTAATAGAAGAAATTTGAAAAACTCAGAAATACTGATTCAGAAACACAAATTTACAGACACTTGATGTTAAAACTTCTCACCTGCATTACGGAAGCAACATTGGGTGGAGGATTTTTGTTTCTGCACAAATTTGACAGGGTCCATGTCACATTCCTGAGAAACTGGACCTGCATGTAAACAAAGATAGTTTGCTATGCCACCAAATCAATCATTTCATTCAAACTGTAATTGCAACATAACCTTGAGATCATCAAAATTTCAGTATCATCACTAATTTATCCAAAAAATAGTCAAAAAATTATTTTTACTTACAGCAACTCCAGGGGTGATGAGAGCCAATAGAGGGTTCATGCCACCTTGATTTAGTACAATGTCGCGTAGAGTTGGGCCATCGCCTGAGCAGCAGAAAAATCCAGTCAATCAACCAAATATTGACAAATGATCAGTCAGTTGATAGTCAATCAATCAAACACAACATAATAATTATATACAATGTATACTAGTGTAAATGGAGACAAAGTATTGTACATATTTATATACCATTTAAAGCCACAACACACAAGCCAATTTTTTGTCGTGGCAGTGGAGCATGACCTGGTACCCAGGCTACATTCTTTGTTGCTCTGCCCACTTCCCGTGTAACATTCTGATCAGTGATTGGTCGAACAAAGCTCTGCTCCCGACAATTTGTCTGAATCCACCACACACGTACCGATTTTCTATCAACCAATGTTTTTGAATCAAACATTCACAATCTCTGTCCTCGACAAAAATCTTGTCTTAAACTTGTCAGGAACTGCCACACACGCGCCGATTTTCTGTCGGCATAAAAAAATCGGGGGTCTTATGACAAAAAATCGGCTCGTGTTTTGCGGCCTTAAGGATTCCACAAATCTGTGGGTGCTTTAAGGCCTTGTTTACACAATATGTTGTGTGACGTCATAACACTCTATCAATTTGGTTACACTTTGTTACAACATAACTCAAACAGGAAAAATCTTTAGTGGCACAAAAACCTACTGAGTAATTATGCAACACATCACATTCAAAAGTGTTATCAAAATTGCACGAAAAGTGTCAGTGCCAGAAAAGTCATTTGAAGTGTAGACAGAAACCTACATACACGTATCCACTATGGTTCTTATAATGGCACATATGTACCTGCATATATAGCTGCTATAGTATAGCTGTTTAATCAATACAGTACGAGATTTGATTGATACTGCCCAAAACAAAACTAAAGTACAGAAAAATCAGATTGTAACAACACCTAATAAAACATTTGACAAGACAACCGGTAGTACATTTGTATTACAGCACATGTAAGAAGTACAGTACAATCATTTCTGTAGATCATACAATGTGTGTCAATCATTCTCCAATACTCTCCCTTGTGAAGTGACCAACTCACCTGCAATGTTTCCAAGGGCCCAGACTGCCTGCTCACTGACATTTGTATGAGGTGAACTCAAGAGGTTTATGAATTTCTTAATACCAAGACCTGGAAAAAAAGAATACAAAGCAAATTTCAAACTACAAAAAGTATTTTAGCTATATGTATTGTATGGTGTTCGTACAATTTATTACAGTATGTAAACTTTACATACAAAAAGATAAAAAATGCTTTTTGAAATAGGCACTTGCTAAACTGGCCAATAGTTTTTGGCTACACAAGTTTTAAATTAATAACTCACCTTCCATATTTGGATGAGACAAATCTTGTTTTGTCTGACCTCCATTCACTACAATCCTGGTTTGATCAGCAGTCCCAGAAGCAATATTGGTCAGGGCCCAGGCTGCCTCAAATTGCAAGCTTGGCCTGAGACATTAACAAGTTAATTTAAAAATAGTTCTAACATGATTGTCCATTAAACCCCTTAATATTTACAATTTAAGGAGAACCAACCTTTTCGAACTTTTATCGACATACTACAGACTTTGTTATAGTGAGTCAAACACATTTAAAGTAAGTTAACAAGTGCATCTTAAAGCAGCTCTTTCATTGCTGTGTCATTATGGTTCATCACTTTTTAAACTCTCGTGTACTGTAGTTGAAAATTATGCTGACAGAGTTCTACAAATGTGTTGAGTGCAGGCAAAGTACTGTACATTGTTGCTGTCAAACAAAGTGTTTTAAAATTTTACTTATTACTAAATAAATATAAGTTAAAATAAGTACCGGTATGTATCAGTTAAAACTCTCAGACTTTCCAGGTTTTCCACCTTGCAAAATTACCAAAATTTTGACTAACTTTAACTTTAATAAGTTTCAAATAGCAAAGCTAATCTCGAAACTGCTCAGATGTTGGCTTAATTAGCGGTTTTTGTTGGGGGAGGAAATCGGAGTACCCGGAGAAAACCCCCGACGTCGGAGAGGGACCGCAAACCCAGCTCACATACTTCCCAGGCCGGGAGTCGAACCCGGGTCGCATTGGTGATAGGCGAGTATTCTTGCCACTACGCCACCCCCTGTTCCGGAACAGGAACAGGCTGCATTGTTTGCCCTTATTTACATACAACATGTAGTGAATTCTTATATCCTTAAGTATGTAATATATGCAATGCTGTACGCTCACTTGTCAAATCTGTCAAGAATATTTATCAGCTCAGGTACAAGGCCAAATCTGCAATGGAAATAAAAATAATCAAACACATGTATCATTTAGAACTACTAATACAGAAACTTATAGGAACTAGAAGACATTTTTTTTCTAGTGATGACAATTCACAAATTCTTGTCAAAAACTTACGCAATGACATCATCTATTGGGGGATTTCTTTCTTTCGACAACATTTTCCTGAAATGACATACAAGCAAGTTTGTTAGTTAAAGTAAATGAAAACAATCAGAAACAACGCCTTCTTTTCACTCCGTCATCCAGTATTTACTGATCATTACAGTAAGTACTGCAAAACACAATTTATCAATCAGAAAAGGAACCAGAGTTTTTAATACCTTGTTGACTGCACTGCCTCAAACAACTTGTTCTCATCACCTGACTTGATATACTGGGCAGAAAGTTCAAAAGAGTAAAATTAAAGCAAGCATGAGGGAGGTGGAGATGCTCCCCTCTATTGGTAAAAGGGGTAAGCGTCATTATTAAGGGTACGGTTTTCAGGCATTTTGGTCAGGAACAGGGTATACAAATAATTGGATTTGGTCCTATAGTCTGATATAGGGTATAGATTTTGTATGTTCAGTCCACAGGGACAGGGTAAGAATTTTCAGTAGTTAATCAGGTATCAAAATTCAACCAAATTCGGTCAGGAATTAAATAGGCAAGGGTTTAGAGGAGCCAGCGACACATACCCCACCCCGTCGGGGTACATGTACCTATGTTCTGTTACTTACCGTATTTCCTCAAACAAATGCTGCAGTTTTATTAAATTTTTCATGATTTAGATGCAGCATTTATTCGAGGAAATACATAATTATAAATGAAAGCAAGTATCCAAAGCTGTTTTAAGGTGAATGAACTATGATAATCTTGTCATTTTTTTTTGTTTGTTTATATACCAGAAACATTGAATGCACTGATAAATGTTTATAAATAAATAAACGAGGCTGGTAATTATTATATTGCACTATAATTATTTTCCTTTGTTCAATATTGGAATAAAACTGCATCCAGTGTGCAGTGTTTGTTCGAGAGCAGCTTTTATTAATATTTTGGCTCTCTGGTGTGGCATTTATTCAAGGGCAGAGTTTATCTCAGGAAATACGGTAACTTGAGAATACTAAAAGAAAGGGATGATTTGATATTGTTGACCTTTGCTGTCCTAACCTACATACCTCAACTACTGTTCCCAGTGGTAAGATTCGAGTCTGCAAAAGAAAAGAAATAATTTGCAAAATTAATAGCTAATCGAAGAGCTCAAACCAAGGTTATAATTAATGGCCAGAGAAGAGAAATGGGGTGACGGAGGTTAGGTGGGGACAAATTCAGGATGTTGAACATTTCTAAAAGAAAATACTAGGTACTAGTCAGAGTTAATGGATTGATTTCCATAAGCACTGTGACCGAACTATGGTCCTAGCCTTCAAAATGTTACTATTCCGAATTTTAGACACTGCTACTAAAATTTAACTAATAGTATCAAAATTGAGGGTGTATATGTCGCTAAAAAATTATTGTTAGCTTTTCCGACTTTGCCCATGGCTATAAACTTGTGGAGAATGGGTTTAATTTAAATTAATACTTACCGGAACAGAAACATTGTTGTTCGCTTCTTTGAGTGGACTAACGTCTCCTACCATTCTCCGCTTGGATAACTGATCTTCTCGTTTAGCCTGGCGAAACGTTCAGAATACAATGTACTTTCAGCATACAAGGTGAATTTATCAGGAAAATCGAAAAGAAAAATCTTCAGGTACTTCCTTCAAAAGCTATAAGTAAAATTGAGTCCCATCAGCTGGGTGGTCGTATGTTCTTTCCGTTATTAAACGATTTGCATTTTCAGTAAAAGTACAAACCTTTCGAAGCTCAATCGTTACATCCCCTCTCCGTCTTCTCATTTCCTGAAAACAAAACCTTGAATCAGATCTTTCAAACTTCAACTTACAAGACGTTGAAAAAACGTGATTTCAGTTTTAGGTGAATCGTTTTCAATTTCAAATTCAATACAAATTGTACATTATTTTCAAACAAAAATACAGAATTTTCTGTTTGTTAACTCGCCATGATCCACAACACTTTTGTTTAATAAACAAGAGTTTGTGATAGATGTAATACTCTCGAATCATAAGAAACTTAACCAAATCCACGAATTTCAAAATCGAAGTCTGCGATCCAAACTTCGCATGCCGACTATCTCAACCGAGCCTTGCAACCGCAGATTTGAGATTTTTTACCCGTTTTTACTTACCGATTGATCTTTCGATTTGTTTTTAAATCCCTTAATTCGATTTTCAGACATTTTGATTTCTTAAATAGTCACAAAATAGAAGAAAGAGAAGTATTAAACCTTTCAGTTCAAGAACGCAGAACCAAGAAAATCAAAATGGAGAAATTCGAATTTCGCACATTTTAAAAGTTCAAAATCTGTTGATTGGCAGATTGGAACGGCAACCAATCAGAACATGAGTTTAATAACGGTACTTATTTTTGATTGGTTGAAACAATTTTTAATCACGTGGGTATGTTGGAAGAGGGAAACCGCAGTCTGGTTTGTTTGCAGGAACAAAATTCGTTGAATGTTATGTTTTAACAAAAGACTGGTGACTAGTCTGTCGTGCATAGCAACCATCACAAACTTCCAAAATGGCGGATGAGCTGCTCATATTTTGAACAAAGTAATTGATGCAATTTTGCTCTTTAGAAGCTGCAAGCCGAAGTAGAAAATGTCCAAGTCCCGAAGAGGGAAGAGTGCTTCAACTAATGAAGTCAGTCGATGGGAAGCCGAACTTATTCAAACACAGTTTAATGAGGTATTTTTGAGCCGCTCTCTTATCAGTCATGTAAATATTTCGAAACTCTCAAGAAATTCAAGTCATATTTGTGTAAAGCGATATTACTGATCTGGTCTTCCTTCTTTCGCAGGAAACATGGAAGTCTTGCCTGTTTTTCCTTGTTCCTAAACATGCGGATGACAAAGACCTTATTGACATTTTGTCAGAGGTTGTCGGCACTGGTCTGAGAAAGCTATTCAGTGTTATAACGTATGAAGGATTGATGAAAGATGTAAGTTGATCTTTCTTCAGTGAAACTACGATTCAATTATTTGAGAGGACTTAGCTTTGACTGCACGCTGCTTCTACAAAGTCCAAGAGAGTTGAGAAGATTATCTCAGCAAAAGTGTGAAACTCTCATCAACTCTCATCCAAATTTTGAATCATTTTCAGAGTTGATGAGAGCAAACAAGGGTCGATGAGACTTCACGAGTGTTGGCAGTCAAACGAGAGCTCGAGTTTGGACTCACAGCCAATCTCTTCCCTATTCCTGCTTGTTTGACCCTGGCTTTAGTTATGAGAATCGTCTGCTGAAAAGCACTTTAAATTGTTATCAAATTAAATATAAACAATGTCTTGATCCATCTTGGAAGAAAATCATGATTTTAGTTTTGGTCACAGAGCAGACTCCAAGCAATGTAATTTGACTATTTCTTGAAGTTGAATTTCCTGTGTGCTGCCATCAGGAAATGTGGCATAATATGGACCTTGCAGTTACCAGGCCCACTTTTACTCATCTCACAAAGTGTGGAGCGTGGCACTGCAACCTAGTATTTTGTTACATTTTAATAAATGTAATGTGGTGAGACACAGGGAATTCAAACTTTAGAAACAGAGAAACAACTGTGACCCTGTTTCAATTAAAAATTCTCAGTTTTAATACCATGTATATTACTTATATATAACATTCTGTTCAGGAAAAAATCCCAGAGTGTAAAGGGATATCCCATTTTAGAGTAGAAAGTGTCAAAATCAACACCCCACTGAGTAGTACATATCCAGGTGTATAACATCAGTGTATGAGAAATACCCAGTGTGTGCCTTCAGGGAATTTCGAAGCCATACTATTGTAAGTGTTTAATAAGGCTGCTTAATTGGCTGCCCGGGGAATAATGGATAGTTTCTGAAATCACATATTAATTAGACCTGTACTTTCTGATAGTAAATTACTTACCGTACTAGTTAAACCTTTCATGAATCTTGCCAAGTTTTGATTTCAATGTCTATCTTCTTATTACTGACAGCATCAGTATAAAATATGCTGAATGGTTGTGAGAATAAAGTGATTGATCTTTCATCCAAACTCTTAAAGATTAAATACAAATATCTCCTTACTTATTTATGTCAAAAGTATGGAGCTAAGTAATGAGAATTTAGCAATTTGTCAATCTTCATTCTTGGGGGTGAATTCGTTAAACATGGTTGAGATATTAAAATAATAATTGTTCATTTATTTCCAAAATCGACAAGATTAAATACAAAGTTCGCCTTACATATTAAATAAATATATAATGTTAAAATCCAAGTAGTGAGACTTTATTGACTTATCAAGCGAAACTCTTAAGAGCAAAAGGGTTTAAAGGGCATATCTTTTAAGGTCAAGGAATACAGCAAGGGAAGTACTGGGGGTGGTGGAAAAGGAAAAGGAGCTGCGGCAGTCAAGGCTCCTCCATTCCATGAGGTCTGTGAACAGGTGAAGCCCCTGGTGGACCAAGGGGAACCCATCCCTCCTCCCCTTATGGCAAGATTGCTCAAGTTCAAGTTAATACACATCAAGTCCAAGGATATGGACAGAAGAGAAGAAGAAAAAAAGGTGACATCAGAGTTGCTATTAATATGACTGTTTAATGACTTTGTTTTTTTTTAATGAATATGTAGGCATGCATAACTAGTATACAAACTAAGAGACTGCGGATGTGGCCAGTGGTTGATTGAGGAATATAGAAAAGAGTGTGTAAGCATTTGGGCTATTCACTGAAGTATGTATGATTGTATATCTTAAATTATGTTATACAAGTACTGGTATGTATGTCTCAGGTTCAATTCCTGGCCAGGTCAAGGGTTGAACTTTGGGCAATCTTCTTTTACTACATCATCTATGGACAGGAAGTTTGAGCTCTTGTTCTAGTTTTCAACAGTCCATCGGGCAACTTAAAAGAACCCAGTAACACACTTCTCAAAAAGAGAAGGGTTATCCCCAGTGTTGTGGTCTGTTTTCTGAGGGTGCATTTACCTAATATAATTTATATACTAGTAATGCCTCTGACAGAAATCATTGTGTACTGCTGACATGTGGTAACAGTTTGGCTAAAACCCTAAAATGCTAAACCATATGCACAAGTTTGCTGTGAACTTGTTACTAAGAAGCACCTGAAATATATACATGTGCGTGTGTTGGTTTGTTTGTTTCTGTCTGTCTGTCTGACAACAAAATTTTTGCATATTTATGGGTGAGTGGATTGTAGATCATGTATATGGTACATGCACTGTAGTGGGTGCACAGTTGTTTATCAGTAAAAAAAGAGAACAGTTAAGTTGATTTAGGTCACATACTTTTTAGTTTAAGTTTATCGTGATTGAAGTTGTGACTGTAAGTTTCTTAAAAATAATTGATTTATTATAACTATAATCATTTACTTTGTCAAATTATATACAGATGTACAACATAGTTTATACAAACTTTGTACTGACCCCATATGCCTCCACATATTAACTCTTAAAAGTTTGGGCCTTTTCTAGAAGCACCAACTTTTTGTCATTTG
>JAOBYE010073007.1:0-20818 GCA_025403585.1 Parazoanthus swiftii
CCCCCCTTCTCCTCTGCTTTTTTACGCCAGGCTATATTTGTAAGTTCTTTCGCTGTTGTTGAGCACGTGCAGTTTTTTATTTACGAGTAGCGATGTGTCAGAAAATGCACGAGCTACTGAGCTACACAGGTATTACCATTTGCAAAGTTTTTTGTCCTAAGTATGCACGAGTCTTAAATGAAATACCTTTTTTGCAGATCCTTGCAAGTTTGTGAAGTGCACGAACCATTACGAGAAGTGTTTCGTGCAGGCAGACGGGTCGGCGCGATGTAAGTGCCCTAGCAGCTCATGTCCAGAGCTGATGGAGCCCGTCTGTGGCTCGGACAATGTCACGTATAACAGCGAGTGTCACATGAAATACCGGGCGTGTCGGGACTTCACTCCGCTGGTGGTCGTGAGTCAAGGAAGATGCGGTGAGTGCGCCATACTTTCCTTGTTAGTGAGAAATCCAGTGCTGTGTCGTGATTTTATTCCCAGAACTAATGAAAGTTAGCATAAACAAAGATTAGACGTTTTCAAATTCTTGAGACTGCAAATTGAATTGCTTCCGTCTCTGTTAGATGAAATAGCCGACCTCCTCTTTTTTTTCTCCGCCCTCCACCCCCTCCTCCCTCCTTTTTACGCTGTTACGCAGGCTATATGAATCAATAAAGGTTCAGAACGGCGGGGTCACAAACATAAAAGCAGTCGTAAAGATAAACGGCTAGCCATTAAGACAGATCGGATTGTCTACGGTACTTATTGTTTTTCTTTATTCCGAAACAAATTGAAACATCAAGTTTTCAACCTTTTTAGTGTCAATTTAAATGTGTCTTGACTATTTAACAAACCACGGCACAAAGGAGAGAAATTTGCCACCACAAATGGAACAAAATCCTTGCAGAGCTGCTAGAAATAAGTTGTTATTTTAATCTACCTTTCATCTGAAACTAAATTTTCCCCTATAGATGTATATATCTCACTGTTTTTTGCTGTCTTTGTGAAACTCCATTATCGTACTACTATAATTGTAAAATTAACATTATACTGTCAATTCTCCGTTGCAAGTTAAGGTAAATCACCTGTAGTAAATTGTAAAGTAAATGGATAATGAAGATACGCCAATCCTAATATAAACCCTTATATAACTCTAATATAAAACGTAATATAAATCGTAATATAAATCGTAATATAAAACGTAATATAAATTGTAATATGAATTGTAATATAAATCGTAATATAAATCGTAATATAAATCCAAATATAATTCCTAATATAAATCCTAATACAAATCCTAATATAAATGTAATAAACTATTGGTTCTTCCTCATCAGACGCCTGTTGGGGTCACACGTGCAAAGCGTACGAAGAGTGCGTCGCGAAGGACGGCAAAGCCGTTTGCCAGTGTCCACAGTCATGTGATGGAGCACGTGACGGTGCACGTGACAGAGTCTGCGCCAATGACGGCAATAGTTACATTAATGAGTGCTACATGAGAGTTCGTGCTTGTGAGATTAAGAATCCGCTGGTTGTTCTAAAGAAAGGACCATGTGGTGAGTTAACGGTTTGAATTGCTACCTTATTACATGAAATTTTAGCGTCACTTTAATTTAGCGAATTTTAGCGATTTCTTAAAATCGCTAAAATAAAGTGACGCTAAAAAGAATTGTCGCTAAGTTAGTGTGACGCTAAAATTGAGTCACTGTATTTATTTATAAATAAAAAAAGTGGGCTTAATGTAACAAAAGCGTTTAAAGAGTCAATGTTTTGGTATTAAAACGTCTATAGACTCAATATTGTCCAATTGTGAGACGATTTCTTCATCACTGCTCTCATCTGACTGTTCAAGCAGCACTTCTTTAGTACAGTCATCAAATTGTCCATTTACCGGCTCTTTATATTGTTAATGAACCAACTCCTTGAACCTTCCCATTGCTTGATAGTTTCCCTCGATGCTTCCTCTCCGACTGTTGTTTTAACCGGAATTTCTCCTACGCCTCAGGGGTGGATCCAGATTAGTGCCACTAGTGTCATGGCACTAGTCAAAACTTCCTATGAGAGAGATAAAAAACGATTTATAGTAAAATAATGAGCCTGAGCTTAAGATGGGTCGAGATTGGCACTAGTCGGGAAAATATCTAAATCCACTCCTACACCTTGTAGTTTACAAGGAGTGGCGATCGTCGATTCTTTTGTTAGTGGAATTCATCCAAGATGTAGAATCAAAAGGAGAAGACGATTTTTGGCTCAAAAACGCGAAAATAAAGTAACTAGAAACATTAGATTTTGGGAAAATCGCTAAATTTAATGTCTCTAAATATTTAAGCCTCAAACTTGCCAAATTAACGTGACGCTAAAATTCTATGTAATAAGTTAGGTCATGTTAAGTACTCGTTGTCAGCTATAAAGGTTTCCGTGCCCTATCGGATTTGTTTTGACATTGTTTTAGGACTTTCAGAAGGTCATGGTAGTCCCACAAGATACCTTTTAAGAAAACAAATTGACGGATTTAATACGAGTATGAAAACGAGTGTTACCCTTCTCCTTTAGTTATAAATAGTTTTTGATATGTTGATTGATTTTAATCAATTAATTGAATCTGAGGGAACTACAGAATCGAAGGGCGCATTCCCTTGACAGGTCAACGAAAAGCTGCCGAGTCAACGGGTTTCGGTGGACTCACGGAGCTATTTTCCGTCTAAAATCTCACGGTTTTTTTCCAGAAAAAACAAATATCGGTATTAAACGAAACTTTTGAAAAAATGAGATTTTGTGCCCAAAATTTAGCCAGCCCACAGAAGCTTCCGGCGGCAAAGGAGAACTAACGTCTGCGGGCAGGCAGCTCAAAATTGGGTAACATGGAAAACCTAACAGGGAAATTTTAGAGTGGTCATTAAAGCAGCGATAACTCAGCTATAATCGAGAACACGAGCTAAAGAAATTCTCTCTTGTTAACTGCTATGATAGCAGTAGAAAGTCGACAACCGATCTTATGTATCTTTAGGCATTTTTACTAATAAGACTTTCAATCACTTTGAGTTTACGTTTATATAACTAAATGAATGTTATCTCCTGGCATCAAATCCAGACGCGTGTTCCCTCAAGAGGTGTTCTGACTACAGGGAATGTCGCTTGAGCGGCGTAGATGGTCAGACAGCCCAATGTGTCTGCCCGACTATCCACGAGTGTTCTGGAGCAGACAGTACGCCGGTCTGTGGCTCGGACGGACGGACATACGATAGCATATGTCACTTTAGGGTGGAGAACTGTGGGAAGAGGCCAAGAATATCAGTTGCCTACTCTGGTTCATGTGGTAAGGTCTCCCAATTTCTTAGTTATCGTTCGTCAGTAGCTCTGGTGCGGTGTTTTGAAGATATATTGACTAGTTGGAAGTCTTTTAAATCTATAATAAGTTAATTAAACATCTAGAACTCTACATCTAGCTATCTGTTCGTTCGTTCATTCATTCATACATTCATTCATTCATTCATCCATTTATTTTTTTTTTGCTTTTTTGTTTGTTTGTTTGTTTGTTTGTTTGTTTGTTTGCTTATTTATTTATTTTATTGAGCCGGGATCAAACGAGCGTAATGAATGATAAGACCTAAAGGTCTCGCTCTCCTTTGATAACTAGCTCACATGCACTCTCAGACACTTTCTCTTAAGCCGCCCTAGCGGTTTTGTTTAGCTTCCTTGCCGTTGACCTGCTACGTCTCGTATTTAAGTTTTTTAAGTTTATGTAATCATGCACAATGAACAGAAACGGGACTGCTAACTAACATAGCCTTTAACATACTACATAGTTTTCAAAGAATTTCTTTACTTTCTTCATTTCTGCAGGACTCATCGTTCTTCCTTGCTCGTCAACGGACTGTGCAAATAATGGCGTGTGTAACTTTGATATTGGGGTGCCCCGGTGCGAATGCCTGAAGGTTGAGAGTTGTCCCATTGGTGGTTTGTCGGTATGCGGCAGTGACGGGGGTACTTACGATAGCGAGTGCCACATGAGGGCGATATCGTGCAAGGAGGGGAGAGGAGTCTATGTTCAGCATCTTGGGAAGTGCGGTGAGTAGTAAATGTATAATAATAATAATAATAATAGTAATAATAATAATAATATAACAACATAGTATAATATAATAAAATGATGATAATAATAAAATAATTGTTGGCATTCTTCTGTCTCGAGATAATAATAATAATAATGCTGTGTTGGCATTTGAAGGACAACACAAGAATTATAAAACAACGTATGAATCAACTCAAATTGAGTTTTTCTCCCTGAATGTACAATTGTCTTTGCCGATAATGCTGCTACTGTTAATGATATGTTAGTTTTAGTGTTGATAATGATGATGAAAACGATAACGATGATGGGGACAATGGTGATGATTCAATAATAATGATAACGATAATGATGTTGTTGTTACTCAACGGATACACAGATTAACTCGCCGTACCTGTTTGTTCCAGCACCTTGCATTGTGAGCAGCTGTGGAACAATCCACGGCAAGTGCCAAAGTTTTGCAGATGGCACATCTGCATGTCTCTGTCCGAATTCCGCTCAGTGCGTGGACCTGGGGCAGCCAGTCTGTGGGAGTGATATGAACGAGTATCCCAGCCAGTGTCATCTCCAGTCCCGATCCTGCGCAACCAACTTCCCGCTCGTGGTACTGAATCAAGGGCAATGTGGTATGTGGATGATTCAATTTTCCATTTGATCCACTTATTAGGATGGAAACCTGGATTTAAAATAAACATGAGAAAAACTCAGATTTACTGATTAACCAATCAAAGACTTAAGTAATTCTAATAGGGTAGCTATTTAGAGTAAAATCGATGCTCTTGCGTCCCTCGATCTAAAGTGTTGTAGTTTTAAACTATATTAAAACTGAAAAGCAACAGCAGTAATCATATCATAATGGAAAAATATTTGATATTAGGCCAGACCAGTTAAACAGTCACTTTGGCATGAGTTGTGCACATAAGTTTGACCATCAAGATGTGTTCCTAACTGTTTAACAGATTTAAGGCAGAAATAACACATATTAAAAAGGAGATTATTTGGTATTAATCATTTCCATTTGTATCATTTGTCTTTGCTTCTGTTGGAGTTCAATGTTGTGCATTTAAACCAGTCCGTTTTGCAGGAAGGAGGTTACTAACAATATATTAGTAATGATAATAGGACTGAGTAGAGTCCAGTTCAGTCTGTAATCATATGAGTGATGACAAAATTGAAATAATGCCTTAATTTGTAATTCCTAATGTGAGTTTGATTACAAGTTTTGTTTAATCAATCACAGTGTTTGCCTTACTTTCAATAATGAATAAACCTTCCAGTGAAAAGGTTTGATTTATTGTGAGCCATGTTGTTATTGAAGTGTGTCTAAGAAAGAAGGAAACATAGTTTTTCCAACTTATGAGCAATGAATCTTCCACATAAATCGTAATACCTCGTTTTTTACCATGTGTATTCGTGTGCAATTTTGTTTAATATGTTATATGTAACTTACAGGGAAAACAGCCTGAACTGAGTTGAGAACTCAGTAAAATATTGTGGCTCGTGTTCAGTCATGTTACTTGTTCTTTCAGCAACATGTCAGCAGTTGCAATGCAACAACTATGGCACCTGCATCGTAATGCAGGGTCGAGCTATGTGTGTGTGTCCACTGGAAAGCGACTGTCAGGCTACTGTGAGCCCAATCTGTGGTGACGATGGCAAAGTATACACCAATGAATGCGTGATGAGGTCACGATCGTGTAACGCAGGCGTCTTGGTGGTTAAACAGTACAGCGGCGCGTGTGGTGAGTGTGGAGTGTGTTTCACTGGAAAATATACAACTCTTACAGTTCATACGTCGACTTTTGAAGATTTTCAAATTTTTCTTGTTAATTTTTCAAAATTTTTCTGAAAATATTTTTTTCGATTTCCGAACTAACAAACGGCTTTTATATTCCTTGCATACACTCAAACAGTATCAGATTGATACCTAAAGTACTGAAGTGCAAAAAGGATATCATTAAATTATACTAAAGTGCCGTAAGTGATACCCATAAATTTTAAGACCCACCCCCGTTGTCGTTTTGTCACGAGTTCCTCCTGTAGTTCACAATACTATATAAATAACAAAGCATCTGCAAAACGTAAACCTAGTTATATGAATGGACTTGCTATGATTTTGTCTGCCATGAACATCTAGTTAGGAATACTCACTAACAATTATCATATGATTTTGTTTCAAGCTTTGAAGCTTTTGCTAATGACTTGCCAGTTGATTTTAGAGTAACAAATGACATTGTGATTGATTATCAGATTAGTGTGATTGATTGCAGTCTACTTTTCCTGTTCAATACGATCATTGTACTGACATTGGTTTCTTTGTTTTGCATCACCTGTCGCGCCGTAGCTGGTTCAGGTAAGTTGTGGTAGAAAAGACGTTGTTATTTACTTTACGTCAATGTTCTGCATGTCATTTGCTAACAAAAACAAATATGGGCATGTATGTCCTGGCAAACAGGTAGACAGACAGACAGACAGACAGACAGACAGATAGATAGATAGATAGATAGATAGATAGACAGATAGATAGATAAACAAACACACAGATAGACAGATAGATTAATAGATAGATAGATAGATAGATAGATAGATAGATACACACACAAACAGATGCGCAATAGATAGGTAGATACATGCATACATGCATACACACACATTTATACATACATACATACATACATACATACATACATACATACATACATACATTACGTACATACATGCATACATACATACATACATATATACATACAAACGTACATGCATACATACACACGTACATACATACATACATAAATACATACTACATACATACATAATAACATACATACATACATACATACATACAAACATACATACATACATAAATACATACATACATATACATACATACATTATGTACATACATACATGCATACATACATACATACACACACATACATACATACATACATACATACATGCCTGCATGCATTCTTACATACATACATACATACATACTTTCTCATTTTTTCATTTTTTCTCTTTTTCCCTTATCGTCTTTCTATCCCTTTCATTTAATTTCACTTACTTGCTTAATTATTTCGTTTAATCTCTCCTTATTTTGTTATATTTTGTTGCTCATCCCCTTTTCGAATTACTCTTGTATTCCTTTCCTTTCTTTGTTTCTTCTCTTCGTTAATCCCCGTCTTCAACAGAGACTCTCTGTTCTCCACGATGTCGGTACAACGCCTTCTGTATTGCTGACGTGAAGGGCTCGTATAAATGCATCTGTTCCTCCATGTGCTCCCTGCGATACGATCCCGTGTGTGGTAGTGACGGGAAGAGTTATGTCAATAGCTGCGCGAAGGACGTAACTACCTGTAGAGAACAGCGTAACGTCGCTGTACTGCACAGAGGGTTATGCAGTGAGTCATCGCTCTTTCTATGTCCTTTAATCCTTTGTTAGTTGGCGATGCTAATATCGCAATTTTTCTTTATAGTAACGTGAAAAATGATTCAAAAGTAAATTTTTCTCTCTCTTTGCTTTTACGTTTTGTCTATAATTTTAGAGATTTGATCGGGTGTTGGACTGCCTGGTATGATGTGGACCTATGTTGATACTCTGGACTCTTGCATGTGTGTAGACAAAATGATTTCATCTCTATAAAATATTCTGTTTGCGTCGTCAACAATAATATTGGCCTTACGTAATAGTTAAAGCTTATGCCGCCTTTGTTAGTTAGTCAATAATTTCAGCTTTAATAATTTAACTAAACATGTTAATGATGGTTGCCATCATCTTCCGACTTTGAGACCTTCTTATCTATCTGAGTGTCGTTGTGTTTCTTTCTCTCTCTCTCTCTCTCTCTCTGTTCCCTCAATCTGTGCTTCATCCCTCCGGTTTCCTGTTTATCCTGCAGTCCGCCAACTTTCGATTTAGTGACTTTCTTCTTAAAACTGTACTTTTCTCTTAGCCCCGTGTTCAAAAGTCACGTGTCCATTTTACGGTAAATGCGTCGTTCTGAAGAACAAGACGACCAAATGCGCATGTGCGGATAACTGTCCGTCTGCTCGTGACCCGGTGTGTGGGAGTGACCGTAATACGTATTCCAGCGAGTGCGTGATGAAGACTCGCTCGTGTGAGTCGCAAGCCCTGATTCGTCTGCGATACAAAGGGGAATGTGGTAAGGCAGTGCTCATTGATGGTAATGCATTGCCTTCTTTTTACTCTTACAAAAGGTTGCTTACAATTATGTCTTTATCTTCTGTTCTAAAATGGTATGACATTATCTTCAGTCATGCTCTTTTGTGGTGTAAAATACTAATTTTTATTCATTCTTTTAATGGTCGTGGGTCCACAGCTTGGTTGTTCAATTGAAAGTGCTATATTTTTTCTTTGATGTTTACAATTTATTGAATTCAAGTCAAAAATACTGTGAAAGAACTTCACTTATTGACGTCACTGTGATGTCACCCCCTCTGTGTTAGCTCTCGAGAAACAACTACTGAAAAACACGGGGCATAACAGTTGCCGATCCAAAGATGATGTTGCATTTGATTACTTAGCTTTCGTCTTTCCTGCTCTTAGATAGTTCTTTAAAACAATACAGGTTTCCTTTCGTGACTACTTGTTATATGTCAATCTGTTTGAAAATGTTCCTTTGACACTTTCGTGATGCTTTTAAACTTGACTCTCTCTGTCTACCTCCTCTTTTCTTCTTTCTGTTAATCTCAGTCGCTGATCCTTGCAAGATAAAGAAGTGTCCACCTTACGCCACGTGTGTGGCCCACCACGATAACGGCACAGCATCCTGTGTCTGCCCCACCCGTTGCCCTCTCATGTACGATGGGGTATGCGGGACCGACTATAGAAATTATATTAACGAGTGTGTGATGCGGGTGCAGTCCTGTAGACTCGACAACTTTGTATCCGTGGCGTACAAAGGATCCTGCAGTAAGTAACGGAAGTTGCAACAACTTGTGTTTTTATTCCTTTTTTGTCTTTTGAAGGAAGAATTGAAAGTTGTGGAGTTCTTCCTATCTCCAACCCCTCTTTTCAGAGATAGTCTCAACATATCCCAATTAGAAAGACGTCATCATAAGGAAAATTTAGAAGTTACTGAACCTTCGTTGTCATAGTTTAGAACAATACAAGTGGTCGTCTTACTTCACCTTTTCCTATATATCATAGTCATAAATTATTAAACAGTCCTTTTTCGTCCATATGCTTTGTGGAGCATCTGTAGTAACAGTAAATGCTAGAAATCGTTCTCAATTTTATTGTTCCTTTTATGTTTTACTTACTCGGCTTACTTTCATATGGACCACAGCTTCCTCTCTTCCATAGCGTACGATCCTTGCCTAACAAAGAAATGTCAGCTGTATGCCACGTGTCAGAGCCACTCCAATGGCACCGCGGCGAGTTGCATATGCCCTTATAAGTGCACGTTTCAGTACGGTCCCGTATGTGGCAGTAATGGCAGGACCTATATTAATCTCTGTGCTCTAAAACTTGAGTCATGTACCCAAAGTCTGAATGTCACAGTTGTCAGAGAAGGAATCTGCAGTAAGTGACTCTTAATTCATTTGTGCTGAGAGTAATAGAAGTGAATCTACCTACAAAAAAAATATTTTAAAACAGGCTTTTTTAAAGAAAAACAAAATTCAAGTTTAACAAGTTTGGTTTTGCTTACTACTGGTGTAAGAGTGGAAATAGAGAATTTATGAGTGCGAGTAGAGATTAAATTCGAGTTTCGGTTTGAGGTTACCGATAATGTCAAGGAATTGAGAGTTTTATTCGCATTATTGTAAACCTCGCAACACATACTTAGAATTGAAACGTCGAATGATTCATTCCTCTTTTGTTGGATAACTATCTTATCACTCTCTTCTTAACTTATTTTAAATTTCATCCTGGTGTCCCTAGAATCTTTCCCTGGGTCGAATCCATGTTCTCAGAAGAGGTGTAAATACCATGCCACTTGTGTTGCTGGCTCAGACGGGGCACTTCAGTGCGCATGCGCTGACACCTGTCCTCAGGTTTACAATCCAGTATGTGGTAGCAATTCCAAAACTTACTCAAACGAATGCTGGCTAAAACGTGACTCTTGCCAGAGGCAGACCAACATCTCGGTCGTGTTCGTTGGAGATTGTGTCAGTAAGTAGAAATGGGTAACGTGTTCTCTGTTTTTCCTTTCTTTCTTAAAAAATAAAGTTTCAAGAGATAGGGAATTACGAGATAAGAGCATCGATGCATTGTCCGTTGTTGCGTCCGTAGGTTGGAGACAGCAAGAAAAGTTTTTTTTCCTCTCTATTCTGTCGACTGTATCTATCTGGTTTCCTCTGTATCTGTTTGTTCCTCTTTGTATCTCTTTAGTTCTATGATTACGAGTTTATACCGGTATACCGATCTGTTTGTTCTTGCTAGACGAAATAGTAATCGCATATTAGAAGCTTCTTATCCCTCTGTGCCTTGCTTGTAGTTAGCAGATACGACCGATATCTTATTCTGTGCGTGTAATTGCCTTCTACCTGTCTTTCTATCTACTTTTAATTTGCACACTCTAAGCTTGGAGTTGTTTTCAACCGTTTCAATCACTTAAACTGATATGTTCTGTTGGTATGGTCTTTTCACTTTCCTTGTTCTCAGACCCCTGCAAGAATGCGCGTTGCAATCATTACGCCAAGTGTATTAGCCAATCAGACGGCTCGGCTCGCTGCATCTGCCCGCAGTGCTCCTTGGAGTACAAGCCCGTATGTGGCAGTGATGGCAACTCTTACCCTAGTAGGTGTTTGCTACAGAAGCACTCGTGTGCCGCCCAGAAGACTGTAACCGTAGTGGCTGTTGGAAGATGTAGTAAGTCTCTCTGAAGCAATACTCTACATATCCTAATCTCTGCAAGTGTTCATCACTCCATTGTTTTTGTATGATTTTCACATAGAATTTGTCAGAATTCATCACTGCATTAAAGATCCATCTTCCTTGCCTTTCCTAGTATTGTAAAAATAGAGTTATGTTGGCAGATAAACCTATTTTTATTGTTAACAGTAATCGTGAAACTGTACTGTGTCCTAACTGTTTACCTTTGTCTATTATCAAGATTGCACCTCCAATAGGTGCCAGTATGGTGCATTGTGTGTGAGGCGCGAGGATGGCGTCAACTCGTGTGAATGTCCGTTAAGTTGTCCCTTGCGTTTCAAACCGCTGTGTGGGAACAACAGAAAGACCTACCTCAACCAGTGTGCACTGACCCGTGACCGCTGCATCAGCAAGTCCAACATCCAGGTGGCCTATAAAGGAACCTGTTGTAAGTTGTGGTCCCTTTTGGGCTTCTCACAACATCGCGATCCTTCCTAGCTTTTGCGTATTTGTCCACTTTGTCTTATCACTCTTTGTTGTACTTCCTAGGGCTGTCTATTGTGTGTGTGTCTCATCCAGGTGGCCAGTAGAGAAATCTACTGTAAATTTTGAATCATGTTGCTCCTTTAAACATCCCAATACTTGCTCGTGTGTCGCAATCCACTTCATCTTATTACTTCTTGCTGTGCTGTCTGCTTTGTCTGCATGTGTTTCATTCAGATGGTCTGTAGAGGAACCTGCTGTAAGTTGTAAGCCTTGCTGATCCTCGCAACGTCGTAATACTTGCTCTCTTTCGGGTCTCAATCCGCTTTATCTTATCGCTGCCTCCTGTACTTCCAAGTGTTTTCTACTGTCTCTGTGCGTCATGCAGGATTATCTATAGAGGAAACTCATATTAGCTGTGAGCCCTGTTGATCCTCAAAGCATCACAACACTTGGTCTTTTCCATATTTGATCTTATCACTTTTCTTTGTACTTCCAAGTGCTGTTTAGTTTGACGGTCTCTACCTGAATGACTTTGAACTGTCAGTCATACTGTTTGCCTTTCTGTAAACACTGGTAGATTTGCCCGTCTTCTGTTTGAGTGGTTTGTTTTAAAATAAGACTCGTTTATAACTATCAATTGTTTATATTAACAGTAAAACGCGAATAAGCTCTCAGAATCAGAACTTTCAACTTCTTCGTAGTAGCAAATAGAACAGATAAACAAGATCGCCATGTTAATTCGTTTTGAATGAACCATATCTGTCCGTCTGTCGATGTGTGTATATCTCTGTCTTTCTTTTCTCTCCCTGTTTTTGGCCTCAACACTTTGCTGTCTTGCTTTTCTTCTCTGTATTTTCACTCTAACTGTAGTGAGCTGTATCTTTCTCTCAGTTGTTGGTTGCGCTAAGACAAAGTGCAAGTTCTACTCTAAGTGTGAGGAGAAACCCAACGGCCAGGCGGTCTGCGTTTGCCAGGAAAAGTGTGCTTTCTTGTTTGTACCAGTCTGCGGCAGTAACGGGAAAACTTACATCAACCAGTGTCTATTGAAAGTTGACTCGTGCAAGCAGAGGCGAAGTATTGTCGTGCTACAGAATGGTGCTTGTAGTAAGTTTCCTACGCTGATCATTACTCGATAGATTCAAGTTTTTCCTTGACAAGAATCTTTTACCTACACAATTCTTAAGAATTTTTAGAACTGACAAACAGCGACGTACGCAATTAGTAAAACACAAGAAGTACAAGGCATTAGAGATACCATTACTGCCACACAATTCCTCGAACACATTGCCATTCAAAGGCTCTAAGTCGTGGAACTCTACTGCAAGCTCAAATGTAGAAAAATGTTTAGAAAGACTCAAAACACAATTTTTAATCAATAAACAATAACCTGGTTACTCCTTCTAAGTTTGCACGTTTTTATCACAGACTTACCTTCAACTTATCAATTTATCTGTTTTTGTATAATAGTCTGCGACTATCTCATAATCCTCATGGTTTCCTTTGGCAACCTCGCCACAAACCTACTCTTTCCTATAAGTGAGATCCAACACGGTGAAAGAATTAAAACTGAGACTGATTCCTTACTCTTTTTCGTTGCACTACAACATTGTTCTTTTGATCAGTTTTTCCTAAATCCAAACTGTGCCATCAAATTTATTGACACAAAATGTCATTTTACTTTACAGTTTTCTTGTAGTTATGGAAACTGATATACTGTTATGTAATCGACTGTTACAGTCACAAGCTTGGAGAATTAGAAAGGCCCCACATTCGCTATCTATTTACCTTACTTGTACCTCTAAACGGAGTCCTTCATATATAATTTGCATTCTTTAGAGCAGTACATCCTCGTAAGTACAGCTTCTATGCAGTTTTTCTTTTAATTTAATTCTTTAAATTTAATTCTTGCATGTACACAGTTGGACTATGGCTACAAACGGATATACATTTCTATATCCACGAGTTTACACAACCAATAGACAACAAACACTGTCCTATTAACCTTCTGTTTACAAAACAGAAAGTTACCATACACTTTTAATAGCATTTCTGAGTACCTCAAAACTAAAAATCCCTCCTATTCTTAACCGTCTAGCTCCATGCGCCCTCCTTAAGTGCAGTTTCTATGCCAAGTGCGAGGCTCTTTTGGACGGAACTCTGGAGTGTGTATGTCCTAAACGGTGTCCCCTGTCGTTCAATCCCGTCTGTGGCAGCAATGGTCAGACTTACCCTAACGAATGTACACTTCAGGTGGAGTCCTGTCGCTCGAAAACTCGTGTGACTGTTCTGCAGCAAGGCCAGTGTGGTAGGGCCATCTCTGCTTTCTTCTGGTTTCTTTTTTCACATCTCTGTTGTACTTGAATTGCCTTTGTAGCTCTGCATGCAACAAATATTTAGGTAACCGAAGATCCGAAGAAACGGATAAAAACTTAAGCATTTTAACTGTAAATTTTTTTACGCTTTTGCTAACCTTTTACTAATGTAGTTGGTGACATAGATTAGTCTTAGTCTTTTTAAAATTTCACTTCTCAAGTTCCATTTGGAATATATTTGTGTGTACACCAGTGTGGAACATCGTTCTTGCTTCATTTGGGTTTGGTTTTTTTTGCAGTTCTATTTTCAATAATTTTGGTGTTTTACTTAGAATGCATTAATTTTTGTTCTTCATCCTGAAAGGTCTTTGTTTTCTAACCTGAAAGATCTTTAGAGTTTCATTTGGAAAATCTTTGTTATTTCTCCTGGAATACCTTTAATGTTCCACTAGGAGTGAGTACTTTGACAATTCCACGTGGGTTAGTTTGTTTTTCCCTCTAAAAAACTTTGTAGTTTTACCTGCAAGTTATTTGTAATTGTCTAAGTTTAAGAAACCTTTAGGCTCGCTGGAATATGTTTAGTTGTTTTCCTTTCACCTTTATGTTTCTTTGTATTTTCTTCAACCATGTATTTACAGATACACCGAGATGTCTTGAACTTCGCCCAAAAAAAATCTAAGTCTACCTTTGTATGCTCTGATCCTACGAATTTTTGATCTTGTGGATTAGGAATGGAGCTAGGAATGAGCTTCCTGCAGTCGTACTTGATCTTTTGCTGTATTATTTCTCTTCTTTTCGCTCGATACTTCAGTGTTGTGTAAGTTATCTTTTGTCTTAGAAGTTTTTCTATCCCCCTTTACACACGATGAAATTGTGGATCCCCGGCCTTAATTTGTGGTCTTCACCTCCTCAGAATGTTCGGGCGAGGACTGTGCTCCAGGTGGCAGTCGCCACAAGCGCTCAACCAATCTTGCCTTCCTTCCAATGGAACGTTTGAATGGCTTTGTTCTCGGATCTTATATCAGTGAGTCTTAAAGCCTTCTGCGACAATATTTTGCATTCTTGTTCCACACTTGGTTATATCTGCCTTTCTGTCTGTCTGTCTGTCTGCCTGTCTGTTCAGTTAATTGTCTTAAAGAAAATATGTTCATGTTAATAAAGCTATTAGAGGAACTAGAAGCATTAGCCACACGTAAGGACATTGTACTGTGAAGCATAATACTGGCAAGGACGCGTTGAGCTCCAATCTAAAAGGAGACTAAAGTCTGCAAAATAACAGCAACAAAACAGGTATACACTTGATCTAAAACGAACAGCAAGGCGGAGGTCAAGACAAGACTAACATTTGGAAGTATACCACTGACTGGATGGTGATATCACAAAATAAACCACTGGCCTGAGAAGTGATGTCCATGATTGCACCACAGACCTTTGAGATAATATCACTGACCGAGGAGACGATAACATTTAGTATATCAGTGACTTGGGAGATGATATCACTTCCCTGCGAGCTGGAAACACCGATAAAGAAACAACATAATTCTTTGAGGGAACAGCTCTGACGTACAAAGGCAGAACACCATTTTTAAAAAAAAAAACAAGTTGGGAGGTCAAAGCACCAGCCCGACGAAGCCTTCCTTGGTTTCTTCACCCAAAATGTGGAACAAACAGCAATGGAGGGAGGTAGTTCGTAACGTTAAAAGCAGGTCATGGGCAAAAACGTTCCCAGATTCTTCCATATACAGACACATGTATGCATACACACAAGCACATTCAGATACAAATACGAGCACGCATACGTCCTTACTCGCACACGTGTACGCATGCGCAGAACACACATACATGATTACAACCACTCGTGCACGCATGCGCACGATTTCGATCACAATATAAATACGCACACTAGGAAAAGGCAACAGAAATAAACGTGTACACTTTTCATAAGACATACGGAAATACTCGCCACAAACAGAGAGCATGAGAAATTCTGGTTATGTAATTCTTTTGGTGCGGTTTATTATGAAAACAGTGTCTCTGACGCAAATAGATGTGTCTTTCTTCACAGGTGCACCATCCTTCAGTGGTGATTCCTATTATCAGTACCCGCAGATGCAAAGGGTTGCAAATAAGATAAACGTGAAGTTGGATATCCGTCCGATCAGTGAATCTGGCGTCATTTTCTGGGCGTCGGGGACTCCAAGTGGGAACAAGGATCCGGATTACTTCTATATTGCCCTAAGACACGGCCATGTCGTGCTTGGGTAAGTATACCACATCACACTCTTCAATTATCCCCAAGGATTTATAAACATGCGCAAAGCCTTACGTCGGGATAAGCGTTTATATAATTTAGACTCTCAGTTGTCTGGATCCAGACCATTAAGGCATTTGCAAACCATTGTGACAACTTTAAGTCGGAGTAGGTCCCTTGGAGGAAATCACTTTGGGTTCAAGACTAGCGAGATGTGCTTGTCATTTTTGGTTGAAATACGGGTGCAAAGTTCTACCTAACTGCATTGTATGTATAATACAATGAAACAATGATTTGTTAAAAAGATGAATTTTTGAAACTGTTTTCTTTGCAGGTACGACCTCGGGAGTGGTGCTGCCAAGATAGTGAGTGAGAACAAGGTGCAGCTAAGGAGCTGGAACAGTGTTCAGGTCAAGCGTGATCGCAAACGAGGCACATTGACTCTTAATAATGTGAGGGTTGAGGGAGAATCTAAAGGAAGACTAACCTTCCTCAATCTGAATGGGCCTGTTAGCTTTGGAGGGTTGAAAGAGAAGACTGAACTGTAAGTGGATAAAGTTTGCCATACACATCACTAATAACAATAATAATAAGTGTGTGCGAGGTTGGCACAGTTGGTAAGATCTCTGACTGCCAACCAGAAGGTCCCGGGTTCAATCCCCGGCCTGGTCGAGGGTTGAACTTTGGGCGGCCTTCTTTCGCCACACCGTCCGTGGACAGGGACGCTAAGCCGTTAGTCTAGTCTCTCGACGTTCTATCGGGGGACTTAAAAGAAACCACACACTTGTCGATAGGAGTAGGCTGATGCCGGTGTTGTGGACTGTCTCCTCTTCCCCTACTTTGGAGACTAGCCTCGCAGGGGGCCCAGAGTCCCGTTGCTACGCCTCCAGTCGGCAAACACCGCCGCAAAAATGTATATAAAAAAGTAATAAGTAAGTCCAGTTTGGTCTGTAATTATATGAATGATAACAAAATCAGTTGGACGACCGCGAAGCGGGAGTCCGATTTGTTTATCATGAATATGATTACAGACAGAATTAGACGACAGGAAGTCTTATTACCAATTTATCATGAACATTACAATTTCCGAGAAAAAAAAGATAAATTACGCAGAGCAAGAATTTGCGATTTCTTGTGGATTTTCAGTGACAGTGATTTATTCAGTCTTTGGAAAAGCTACTAGTAGTACTTTGGTTTGTTTGTAGATTCTACCATGTCAATTTGCTTTGAGTAAAACTTACAGCTGTTCAAAGAAATAAACTTATTGGCAGGGAAAAATCCTCCATTTTGCTTGTATGCGAAAGACAAATGTGTCGTAAAGACGTCCATTCTTCTAGACATCATTCTATTCTACAATTTTGCTTGAGCGTAAAATATTGCTTCCTTCTTTCAACTCCAGTGCCGTCAGGAAAATGGGCATAACGGTCGGATATCAGGGCTGTGCCCGGAGCCTGCGGGTCAAGGGGAATTTCTGGAACATGACGTATTCAGCCAGTAAAGCTGGAACGCCAGGTTGGCCAATCGAAAGGCCAGAAAGAGTGAACAAGGATTGCTCGGCTGATCTGTGTATGCTTCATGTATGCGAGAACAAAGCGAGGTGTTACGTAAGCAGAAGGGAACCCAGCATCAGTCAGTGCCGCTGTGAACGCGGTTTTACTGGGGCCAGATGTGAACAAAGAGGTAGGAACTCCCTTCTGTTTGTAAGTCTAATGTTAAGTATCTTTCACCCTAAACATACTGCTTGGCTTTGTCTAAATACGATGTCTTAATTGGAGCACTAATGGGTGTACTGTCGGTTTCCACTGATACCTGCAGCCTATACAGAGCTGACAGAACTACTGACATTAACTGGATACTTTATCAAACCTAAATAGGTACTTATATTGCGCTTTTCTATGAAATACTCAATGCGCATTTTTCACCCTAAACGTACTGGATTTGTCTAAATACGATGTCTTAACTGGAGCACTACTGGGTGTACTGTCGGTTTCCACTGATACCTGGAGTCTACAGAGCTGACAGAACTACTGACATTAACTGGATACTTTATCAAACCTTGTTCCTAAGACTCTTTCATTTTCTGGTGTCCTCGTGAAAGGGCCCTGGTTGCGGCAGGTCAATAGTAATAATAATAACAACAGCAACAGTCCTTAATATATAATCATAGTCATTAGTATAGTTTTAAGTTATGGTAACACGCACGTTGGTATGGGAGTATTTACTTAATAAAGACCTTTATTATTGCTGTTGTTCCTGCTATTATTATTATTATTATTATTATCATTATTATTATTATTATTATTATTAAAATGTATTATTATGCAAGCCTCAATGCGTTTACAACTCATAATTTACGGGCATAATAAGCAAAAAAGTAGCAATCAAATTTAAGGGTTATACATAAAAACCGCTTTAAGTATATAAAAAATAAGCTTAAACGTCATTGGTTCTTGATGTTTTTGTTAAGAAGCCAATACCCTACGTCTTTAAATCCTTTTGCAGTTTATATCCCTTACTTCTCTGGCAATTCGTTTATGGAGCTTGGTCCCCTGGTTGTACTTAAAGAAGAGTTTTTCGCCTCGTTCGAAGTTCGACCGGAGGAACCCAACGGTTTAATCTTCTACAGCGGCCACCCGACAAGCAGGGACTTCATTTCTCTTGTCATGCGGAATGGAAGGTTGGAGTTCAGGTGAGTTTAACCGATTGTTTTCATGAACTAAAATAACTGCATAACAAAACTATACCGCGTTCTTTTTTAAAAGCAAACTTGAAAAAAATGTTATCACAAGAGTGCAAGTAAAGTCCTTCGTCTTCTTAGAACTAAGATTCTCTTTTGTCCAGTCTAAGATCAAATTAAGAGCGAAATCCCAGGCTGAGGCTATGAGTTGAAAAACTATAAAAACAATCTGCATGTTTTCAGAAGAAATACCGAAGTGCATTGCTAAACTGGAAACTACAGAAGTGGTTTTCACTTGATTGCACTATAGTCACGGTGAGTGAGATAATCTTATGAAAACGATTTCGTACCAATACACTTTATGGTAAGAATAAACTTGTTCCTTTTAAGCCTTTTTATCCATACATAGTACTCTTTGATTTTGACTTTTGACTTGGTTTGCGTTTTTCCGTCATGTCTCCTCTACTTACTTGTGAAAACATTTTTTTGTAAACGTGACACTCTCTTTTTGTCGTATCCTGCACATGTATGGCATCCGTAAGGGCAAAAAATCCTCTGTTTCTCCGTGACGTAACATTCCCTCTTTGTCGTGTTTTGCACAGATTTGACATGGGGAGGGGCGCGGCCGTGATCTCGTCGGATGTCCTGAGCCTAAATGCATTGTACAAGATAACAGTATCTCGAGATGGCACAAGAGGAGTTCTCATTGTAAATGGAATCAAATACACTGGACAGGCGAGAGGGGAATGGGTTAATCTCAATCTTGCCGAACAAAAATCTTATTTGGGAATGTTTGGAGGATCGCAAGCCGAAAAACTTGTAGCGTAAGTTTCTTCATTAACTTTTCAATATTTCTTATTTATTTCTTTTCCATTTATCCGTCGCCAATTTTTGCTCTTATTTTCTCTTGTATTTTATCCCTTCTTTTCTGTCTTCGCAATCCACTTTCGTTTCTTTTTGTTCTATTTCATGTCACACATTTAATTAGTATTTTTACAACTTTATTTTTCTTTGCCTGCTCTTTCTTGATTCATGAATAACCAATTCTAAGTTTTCTCTTTTTTTGTTACGATGAAAGTTAGTAGTATGGTCCTCATGTAACAGTTTTTAATGTTTTATTACTTTGCAATATTGAATAAACTTAACTTTAATGTATTTAATATTTTTAGCTGGTCACTAATTAATACCAGCTGGTTTTTAATGTAATCAACTGATCGGTTTATCAGAATGAATCAATAAGTTTTATCACCTTTTTGTCACTGTTGTTATCATTTTTTTATTATCTTCTCTCCTTTTCCGTTTTTTCTACTTTCGTATATTTCATTAGATTCTGTATCAATTTTCCGTTTGTTCCTTTTTCTTTGTTCGTAATTTGTCGGTTTTTTTTATTGTGTTTTAGCTAATTCTATTTTGTTTTCAACAGACAAAGACGAACCGGCGTTTTAGCGGGGTTCTCCGGCTGTATCAGTGATCTCCAAGTCGAGAAGCCGGATAAAGGCTTGAAGCCAATTGACCTACAAAAGCCAAAGCAAGCCGAAAGATCTCAGAATATTAAAAATTGTGGCTGTAAATACAATGAGTGTCATAACAGCGGTATCTGCTTGGAGAGGACAGGCGATTTTTATTGTGAATGTCAGATCGGATTCACGGGTCCTCAGTGTGACGTACAAGGTTTGTGGTTGTAGTGTACGCCATATGTAACATTTATCAAGTATGTTTTGTAATCTATAACGCGCGCAAAGTAACATGGCCCAAGGCACGTGAGCAGCCTCAAAGGTGCACAAATGATGTCACATTGTGAGCAATGAACCATCGTTCCATGGGCGAGGATTGGGGATACGGTACATACTTACACTCATACTCTACAAGATTTACTTTAGTTATGGAAGGTGAATTAACGTCTTAAACGTGCTCGACGTCTGGTATAGTGACCTGAAATGCTTAATTTAACTCCCATAACTAAAGCGTATTTTCCAATCTATGAGTAAGAGAGTGCAATATATCTATTTTATGGGCGGTTTATCGTCTTCACCACTGGTGATCGTGAACCCAGGCTATATTTACACGGTGCCGGTCAAAGTTTTGAACGATCGAAAATTTGCACGTTTAGGCTTCTTCGTTTCCACGGAACAAGCCGAACCGAACAAATATTTGACCGGCTAGCCGTACAAATTTTCGTCCTGCAAATTCGAGGTCAATTTTTTGTCCG
>JAOBYE010073118.1:0-20818 GCA_025403585.1 Parazoanthus swiftii
AGCACTTTTCACGCGCTTTTATTGCCTTTCAAACTCGGAATAGGACGTTACTAAAACCTGGAACGGGGAACAGGGAACGGTCAGTATGAGTCCGGGAACGGTCAATATTTACAATATCTGCAGCGATGCTGACGTTCTTAATTGTTCAAATCCTCCCAGTCTTTGAAAAATTCGTAGATTTTCTTACTTCCAAACTCATATTGACCTTTCCCGACTCATAGTGACCGTTCCCCGTTCCCGGTTTAAGAAACGTCCCTCGGACATCCTTTCACAATCACCTCCAGCATTTATTCGTGACACTAAACAAGTGGCACCTCACTTCATGGCTGCTTTGAGCCTGGATCACACTTGTTAAATAGACATAAACACACGCATAAGAAATTTAAATAACAAAGGAAAAGGTAAACCGAGACAGCCCAGTTTCGTACTGGTAGTTACGTCATATATGGAACACTATGGTGTCCACAATAGTTTCTGTAACTACCGCGAATGGAAGTTGGCCAAGTAAGGAAAGTAAGCGAAGTAATGGAAGTTGGCCAATGCAGGGCTTAAAATAACGGCCGGTCAACGGACAGTGTCCGGACAGAATGACTAATTGACCGGACAAAACCTTCTATGGCCGGTCAAGTTGCTAGTCAGAAATTGGGCATGTCCGAGCAAAATTCACGTTGGCCGATCACCGTGACCGGCCATGTTCCAGAAATTATTTTAAGTCCTGCCAATGGAAGTTTTACCAAGTATTGGGGAGACCATAGTGTACTATATATGATATAACTACCTTCGTATTCCCATTTACCGATGATCGCAATGACCATAGACTCTTTTCTAAGCCTCTACTTGGTGTTGTATACACGTAAATACCAACAAGAAAGAAATTACAGAGTTGTAAATAGCTTACATGTAAATCTGCACTGGTATTTATGAACATTTTCAAAACATCACGTTCAGGCCAACGCTGTGACACGAGTCTGTAGTCATAGTAATCAGCGGCAACTACGAATACGAAACTGGACCATACCAAGGAAACAGCGAGAAGAAACAAGCTCACATCAGAGTTCCTCCTGTTTTCATTTGTTTATACTTTACTTCATTTTACCTAAACTCGTTCTCCTTGATACCACTTATGACGTCCTGGCTCTTCCGCAGCGCGTTCTTGTACTTGTCGTTGCGTTGTGCTTCCTGATTGGTCAGCTCTTCCCTTAACGAGTCCACCTCGGTTCTGAGAACGCGATTCTCATCCTGATACACACAAATAAACGAGATTAGTTTAGTTTAGTTTATTCAGCCTTTATCCCCGAAGAGAGAGGGACACTGCTACAGGTTTCCCCAATTACAGCAGGCTCTCTGTAGGGGAAGAGGTGACAGTCCACTACACCGGCGTTAGCCTACTCCTATCGACAAGTGTGTGGATTCTTTAAAGTCCGTCGACAGAACGTCGAGAGACTAGACCAACTGCTTAACGTCCCTGTCAACGGACGATGTGGCGAAAAAAGGCCGCCCAAAATTCAACCCTCGACCAAGCCGGGGTTTGAACCCGGGACCTTGTGGTTGGCAGTCAGAGATCTTACCAACTGTGCCAACCTCGCTCGCACTAGCTCGAGTAACAGGCCATTTCCGAGCTACGATCTAGCGCCAACAACCAAAAACTCCGAGTAAAGGCCAAGTTTGCATAATACAGCCTGTGTATGAGAATTTAAGGGCTTGACCTCGGCTTTTAGTGCAGTTCTGACCCCGTCTTTTCTTCGCTCTTCGCTTCGGCTCACACGACGTCAAGTCCTCCGAAGCGCAGGAAATAGCGAAGAAAAAACGGGGCCAGAACTGGACTACTCGACTTTTAGACTACGATTTCTTTTCTGCGGCTCGACGAATTCAAGAGGAAAAATAAGGACTACTCGTAGTCTACTTGACTTTATGTTAGTGTTAAAATTTATGGCACACAGCAGGGTAACCAAAAAATGGTCCATTGGAATTTAGATCAGTGAGCCGCATAAAATTATGTCCCGGAACGAAGCAACAAACAACTCCGCTGTCACAACAGCTCGTGTTTAAACAACATACTTTTGTTCCAAGCAACCGATTATCTAAAGGGGTTAAAAGAAAATATCTAAAAAATGTTGATGGGCAAAATTAAAAAAAAAATCCAGGAAGACATTTCAAACAAGACCACGGTAATGTGCCCATATTTAAACACCCTCTAAACTAAAGTAGTTTTCCAAATTCCAAAAAAAACTTTTCTTTTTTTCTTCGACGCTTTAGCTTGACTACAAGCTGTCACGTAACAAAACTCAGGCGAACACAAAGAATATCAGTTCTAGTATTACAATAAAGCTTTTGGCTACTCACGCAGTGCTGGAGAATTTATAGTAAGCCTGCTGAACGTGTAAGTCGATGTGTAAGAAAATATGAGAAGAGATGTATCATACCTCCAGCTGCACAATAACATCTATATTTCCTTTGTACAGCTCGGACAGATCCTGCACATGCGCACAAGGGAAGCACGTGTAAATACAGGGGCGAGGCTACACTTTACATTTAGGGGAGGAAACAGACGGTGGCAAATACGCGAGCTCTTAAAGGGGACATGCTCCCACAACAGATCTTGAAAATCAGGTCCTGAGAAATGGTTTTTGCGTATTTTGGATGCTTTCAGAACAAGAATTTCGTGTCCTGAACTAAAAATATTTTTCAAAGGACAAATTTTAGAAAGGGATTTGCCTCTTTTGCCAAAATATTGGCTACGTCTCTGAGAAAGATATGTGAGAAAGAAACATGCAAGAATCAGGCGGAACAGATGCGAAAATGCTTTTGTAGAAATACTTTAGATACAGCTATATAAAGTATAATAAAAAGCCATAAGGCTTCTTTCTTCTCTTATATGAAAATATCTTCTCTTCAAAGTGGTGACATACCGAGAGTTGACTGTTGACGGTCGCGTCCCGCAGATGCCTGTTCTCCAGTCTAAGCGCCTCGAGTTGGGCATTTGTTACCTGAAAAGGAACCCGTGAGTCAAGGTAAGACTCTAAGGCTCAAGACGTCAAACCACTAACTTTTAACTGCAGCTTAGGCCCGGGATAAACGTTGATCTTAACATGCGTCGAACTAAATTCAATAATAAAGCGGCGCATGACAAGTTCGACGTTTATCGCAAATAAGATCGACTGATTTAGTTTCGATCGACGCAGCCGTTCTAATCGACTTGAACAGCATAATAAGATCGACTGAATTTCGGTCGACTGAATAAAGTTCGACGTTTTACTCAAAAGGCGAACTTATTTAATTTCGGTTGACTCGAAGTGTAATTTAGTTCGACGCATGCTAAGATCGACGTTTAACGTGTGCCTTAATCTCTCTATTACATCCCTCAAATATACCCTTTTGTGTTCGAATGCTCATCTGTGTCGAGATCTAACACCCAAAGTGGTATCACAACCCGCAATTTTAACTCCTAAAAGGCTCAAAGATCATCGCCGTTATATGCATGTCCAGTAATGATAGTTCTAGGCCGGCTATTTTTTAGCTTCTTAAAAGAAGCTAGTACCGCTACAGCTACGAAGAAGGCGTAAAACAAAAGGCTTAATTAACGAAGACAATTCACTGCACGTGAACTTGCACCAAACTGACCAGCTGGTCAACGTCGAGTCCGAAGTTACAACGTGGAAACCATTGATTTGGGGTTTGTGGAGAACGTAAACGTGAATACCCAAATTGTTCCGTTATTAGTTCTGTTTCGCGACCAGGGTCTGCAGTTCGGTCGATTTACACTCTTTCATTAAAAAACAATAAGATAGAACAGATGGCAAACGAAAGAAAAGAGAAAAACAGAAAGCTGGTTTTCAGTAGACGTTTTCTGAGCCCGCGTAACCGTACAAGCTTCTTAAAGTCCCTATCATGAATGGTTAAAACGGCATGACTCCATGACCATTGACACAACATTGAAACAACAAACCTGCAGCTCTGCAGAGCGCCGATCACAACGCTCGTTGGTCTCTCTGAGTTCTTTCTCCATTCGCTGGGCCCTCTCGCTCATATCTGCCACAGAACCGTCCCTTCAAGATAAAACGACATGGTAAGTATAGTGAGTAAACCTTCTTCAACCACTGGACTCAGTTTTCGGTTCGCTTTTGGTCCGACTGAAACCCCCAATCCAACTTTTGCAACATAAAGAATCAGACAACCAGAGTCTTTTCAACCCATCTCCCCCCCCCCCCCGCGCCCCGCTTCAAGTCACTAACCAACGCTCCACTTTTAAAATTGACGAGTAACGAAACTTTACCAAGAAGAATCAAACTTTCCGCTTGTTCCAGCCAAGGCAATGCCTTAGGTTGTCTTGATTTTCCATGCAAATATAGTTATCTCTTTCTCTCATAACTTCCTATTTTGCTCTGCCGAATTCACAACATAGACTTACTCTTATATTTTATGCTGACAAAACCCAAAGCATGCAGTCGAGCCTCGTTAACACGCGGACATCGAAATGACAGAACAGGGTGGTTCAAACCCCACTTTCCAACTCGACTTAATTTACTTAGTTCAAGAAAACGTGCACAAGATGCATGTAAGGAGAACTACAGTAGGAACATTTCAATTGGTACTTTCGGTATATAATTTACAGGAAACCAGTTCCGGAACACCCCTTCCGGAATATCACTTCCGGAATACCCCTTTCAGAATAAAGTATAAAGCACTGAAATTTCCCACAACGTCTCAAGCCTGACAGTCGGTCCAACGGTCCCTTTGTACAGGTTAAGGGTTAAAAAGCAAGAAGACGGGTCTCTTTCGCTGCAGTTAAATTGGCTCATTTGGCCTGGCAAAAAGTACTGTTTTATGTCCATTTTTTGCAAAAAAAAACAAAGAGGCCCATTTGTTTTGAAAGTTTCCTTCAAACTTTTTTTGAAGACAACCGTTATTGTCGGAAAGGAGTAGATGCTATTGTTGGTGGTCGAACGAACCATCAAACAATTCACATCACGTAACACATCATCTATGCCCGGAATCCGAGTATCAGATTAATCGATTTTGATTGCAACATAATTATGCAAAACAAGTTTCATTTATCCTCATATAAACAAAAGAACATAAAAAAGGTTTTACTTTCCAAAACTTTAATTTTAATCATAAGTTATTAATAATTGTCAGTTAGTACATTTTGTTCTATATGAAGTAAGTTTGTAAAACAATAGTTCTTCTTACTCGACCCTAAAATCTGAGAGGTGAATACCTTCTGTAAAGATCTGACGTTTGGGAAGTAATTTGTTCTTTCATTCCTTCCAGCTCTGCTGCGTGATTTTCCTCCAAGGAACAAATCTTCTCTTTTAACTGTAAAAGACGAAAATAAATAAGATGGAAACCCAAAGTCAGGGTTAAAATTTTCGAGTTTTAAAAATTTCAGGACTTTCAAGGAGTTTTTTGAAAGGAGTTTTCCATGAGTGCTTCGAACGCACGCTAATAAAACATTAGAAAACGCACGATTAACTCTGCTTTCAACAACATAAGCGTGGTACTTAATCTCTCTTATGAGATCAGTTTCAGGAATCAGTGCAAAATTCCAAGACTTTCCGAAAAGTGCACTGCAACGGGTACCGTGCACATACAGGAACTTTGGAGCCCAAGTGTCTCAAGAGATTGGTCTTTGTCGGCGAGGCTAACAGGAAGTTGGGGCGGGGGCTCATTGTCCTTCCGCTTATCCTTAAATCGTCCTTATCCCCCTATCCATCTCCCAGAACATTTGTTTGTAATGCTCTCGAATTTAATAAAACCACACTGATCCAAATGTAAATATGGAACTGTTGTTGAAACCAAACACGAAAACGTGAAAATATCTGTGATAACATGGAACGATCTTATACCGCAGAGCGAACAGCCAGCCATAGCAGAGTGATAATCTTCAACCTTTCATTCCAACAACGACTGTAGCCTCGAGTTTAGGGATTTCGAGCCACTGCAAGGGAGCTAGAAATGGTTTCGAAACAAGCGTTCGTACGATATCTGGGGCCATCTTGGATTCTGCGGTATAACCTTTAAGTTCGTAGCGTGGGCTCTTTTCCGAAATTGACCTAATAACAGCGGTCACCGCAAGAAAACTAATGAGTTACAACGCGAAATCCCAAACACGGCGCTGGATATTGTGGGAACGCTTGTTTGAAAGCTAAGTCTAGGTTGCGCCCCTGGTCGCTGTTAGTTTTAGAATACTTGGAGACTAAGGGAGCATTCATTTTTTAATAGGGGGGGGGGAATTCCTTTGACAGGTCGTACAAAACTCAAGAACCCCCCTCTCTCAAGTATGTAATCAAATTCGCAACCCACCTCTACGCTGCTGTTTAACATCTTAGCACCCCCCTTCAATAATGGTGTGAAAATTTCAATGACCCCCCTTTTTAACAGTGTAAAAAAAACATGACCCACCCAAAGATACCCCTGGCCCATCCCCCCCCTCTAAAAAATGAATGCTCCCTTAGTTACTCCAATTTAGGACACTTTCTGTTACCTACTGTTCAGAGCAAGTTCAGAGCGCCTACCGCATCAACAATCGTGATATAGATACAAAACAAAGTGCTTTATACATTTTTTCTTCAACAGAACAAAATTTAAATACAATCTAGTTTCAACTTAGTCTTTATTTTTTGCTTTATGCTTTTATTACTAACATGCTATGCCTCCTTTTACTCTTTGATTGTAATTTGTCTGATATAAGTACATTGCTGGTTTACACTCAGTTCCCAGACTCGAAACACAGGGCGTGACGGCCATACTGGTGGACAAAACAAAGAGAGTAACTGCAACTCTATTGTTATTGCACAACAGGATGGCAGCTATGACGTCACCAAGAATAAGTCCAAACAGAACGACCAAAGCACGGTTCAATACGGTACAGAACACACGCTTAATCAGGGTTTGACAAGTATTGTAAAAAATCTATATAAAAGGTGTGCTCCCTTATTGACAACGGGGTCCACCATTACTCTTGTAGATGACTGTACAGTTCAGTGAATGTATCAAGAAAGTGTTTCTTGATCTGCGGTCGCCTGAGCTTCAGGGTTGGAGTTAGCAGGCCATTTTCGACTGAGAATTGCTCAGGATGTAGCGCAATTAACTTGACCTAAGGGAGAAAGGGAAATGTTTAGCTAAGGTCCTTCTATTCTTTCGAACCAACTATATCTTTCCTACCAAACAACATGTTTTAACCGGGCAATTCAAATTCCCTACCAATTTAACTTTTCCGACGAATTACCTTTCCAACTTGCTTTACTTTTCCATACTTTTTCAACCGCCTTTACCTTTTAAAATGATTTAACCTTTTAAACAATTTTACATTCCTAACCAGCTCCACTCAAATTTATAAACGTAATGGCATGATTTTAAACAGTTGTTATTTCATACTTCCGACATCTATCTGCGGTGAGAACATTATAAAGTTCAGTGATTGTGATGTACTCACCCAGCCGACATTGAAAAGTATGTTTTAATTTGAACGAATGAAATTGTTAGTTTTACAGTTTACTCCTCCAGCCGGCAGAAAAGTTCGCGAAAAATGTGTTCCTAAGGGCCCAGCTGACTAGCTAATGAGCCAAAATCCAATCTCAACCCGTGACGTTTTTGAACTTGTCTAAACAACTAATTCTGCTTGCCAGAGCACTATCTGAAAAAAACTACCAAACTGAAATCAATACTTGTGCAGAAAGACTGCGGCCAGGTAAACGAACGACTTTAAAAAGGTCTTTATATGCAGTAAAATTAGTTTTGAATTTTTTTTTGCGTTGACATTAGTTTCAATCGAAACTATGGTGTATTTTCGCCGTAGAGTTTGGTGTAAAGCTGACGTTTCGAGAATTTGCCCTTCGCCACAGCAGACTTGGCGCCCTCACATCCACTTCGCCTTCAACCTTTTCTGGTTTAATTCACCTTAAAAAGTGTAAAGTGGGCATTGCAATCCACGTAGCGAATAGTCTCCGAAAACTGAAAGTAGATTTCGATATGTGCCCAAACTAGTTTGCTCAGTTTTTCCAAAAAAAGAAAATTGATAGAGAAAATGTAACCAGTTTACTGTGATAGCGCTTTTTTGTATTAGGTTGGTTTCATATTATTACAACATAGTTCGGCTGTAGCCAAAACAGAAATAAAACAAGGGTAGCAACCGATCGCAGGGTGTAAATCTGCCTCGGCCGTCCCAGGCTTCATCCCAAGTGATTCAGGCGTGCTGCCTAACTTTCAAAGTAGAACGGGAGGGACACATCAGGAAACTCTTACTTGTTCAAATGACTTCAATTGTTCTTTCTTTCCTTCAGTGATCATCTCCTCGTAAATCACTTTCTTGACAGCCTGGAGAAATTGGAAGTAAATAATTACTCGAACGGAACTACTGTGCTTTACTGTGTGTTGCGTTCGAATTTTAAATCTATCTTGAACCCTCCCAATCACCAATAAAGTAATGAGTAAGCTCCCTCCAAATGCATTCACAATTGACCGTACCAAAAAAAGATGGCGACCAGTGCTTACCCACAGTCCTTAGCGCACAAAAATCCAAAAATGCTCGTAAAACGCACGCAAGTATACATAACGTTACTGCACAGGAACGAATATCGCAAAGTATATGGCTTTCTTTATGTCTCCTGGCTGTGTTAGGTTTTGCAAGATACTGTTGCAAAATGTTCAGCGACCACCTTTTTGGTTCAGTGAAATTATTGTATCTAAAATTGTCCGTGCGTGTGTCTATTTTATTTATCAATACTACCATACGTTATTAATGTGTCTATCGAAAATCTTTCCTAGTCAGTTTCGTGTTCATTAATAGTGCGAAGTGTTAGAACAATACACAGACGCTTACAAATTATTTATACTACCACTGATAGTAATAGTAGCAGTAATAGCAATATATAACAGTAATATAATAATAGTAATAATCGTCATCATCACCTTTGTTGTTGTTATTATTCATATTCATATTCATATTCATATATTATTATTATTATTATTATTATTATTATTACTACTAAATCATTATTTCCCACGTAGTTTGTAACCATTCTCGGTGAAATATGCTCAAAGCAGTAGAAAACTCTGGCTTCCTCTCACTTGAAAAGCCATTTTGCCAACTAGGGTAAACATGTACAGTTGTAAGATCATGGATTCTGCGAAACAATTGCTGATCTGTGTAGTAACAGTATTCATATACACAACTAAAAAACCCGCCATTCGTACCTCGTTCTGACACAGCGTGTTCATATCTCCTTCAATACCATTTGACTCTGTCCACTTCCTGAGGGGACCCTCCTCGGGAACGACAACTGCCACAAGGTACGACTGCAAAGTTCAGAAGCAGAATTTTTTTTGATACTGTGTTAAGGTTCTTTGCTCCATCCTGCCTTTTCATTCTAACCAGCATTTATGCAATTGATTTTTATATTAACTGATGATACCCGCAATAAAACAGATTCAAGTTGCTCAAAACTTGTGTCTCTTGCTTGAAAAAAATAGTCAACAACTATCGGACGAGGTTGAGAAACTAGAGTTATTTGTCGGTGGCAGGCAACTGGCAGGGGCAAATAATTACTGAATTTGTAAGATATACCGACAAAATCAAGATATTTTTTCGTTTTATTCACATTCTTGTTTTTCGGTATTTTTCCTTTCGAATTTGACTGGTCTTCTTCGGAAACCTCTGGAAAGCAAGCTTCCGTCATCGCCAGCTTCAAACGATACGCACGTTGACTGGTATAAATACATGGACTGTGCATGAGTATAACAATTTATTTCCTATAGGAAACACACGGTGGGAAAAAATGTTCATGAGCAAACTATGACGTAATGAAAAGGAATCTTTCTTTAGGGTGCGTTCGTTTGGGCCTTTTCCGGAATAGGAATACTTTGGGTCTATACATGGAGTTTTTCTGATCTGAGCTGTGAATGGCTGAAATCATTTTGAGATTTTTTTTTTATTTTTTTATTTTACATTTTTTTATTACCTTTTTAAACAACTATAACATTATTAGAATTACATCTCTTTTTTACATTTAAAACAAAAAATTAAAAAAAAAACTGGAACTAAAATTAAAACAAAGACAGTGAAAAATAAACAGCAATAACGGAAAACACACACCCACGAAAACAAAAAAAAACAAAAACAAACAAACTCCGTTCGTAGCGTGAAAAAAAATAGAATAGTCCCAAACAAACGCATCCTTAACAGAATAATACCTATTATCAATTAGCTCAAAACGTTCCTCTTCTTGAATGGTTAAATGACCATCAAATTACTTGTTGCAAATACAGTAATAGCTCTTGTGCTTTTATTAGCTTAATTTATTTTTGGGTTCGTTAGCGAGGGAAACTCTGTTTCCCTACGAATCGGAAGTGCGCTATAATGACATGGCCGAATCATGGAAGGTAAATACCAGAGTATACTGGCGTTTTTAATGTTGAGCTTTTGAATAAAAAGTTCAAAAATTGTTCGACCAGAACGTTTTTTGAAAATACAATCGAAAAATCGAGGCTCGCAAAAAAAAGCCGTAAAACTGATACATTTCTCTTATACAGTACAGAAATACGTGTCCGCAAACCTTGCGCCACTGATTCTTTATAAGGAGAAATACATAACAAAAAATATCATCGGTATGACATGCGCAGTAGTTCTTCAGCTCTATACAATCTATCATAAGACAACCCCAAAACCTCACCCTTTTACTCTCTCCATAAACAAAAACTTGGTGCACTAGCGGACACTGGGTGTACACTGTCTCGATCTTCTCCGGTGCGATGTACTCTCCCTGCAAACAGAAACAAGGCTACATTAGAAATGTTCCATCCAAGGTCAGTAAGCTCTTCCCATGAATAAGCACACAGTGGTAGTGCTAGTGTCTGTTAACACCAGTAACCGAACCAACATTAACAGTACGATAAACAATAAAATTCACAACGTTCAACTGCTGCTTTAGTTTCAAACCTGCGACAACTTGAAAATGTGTTTCTTGCGATCCACGAGTCGTAGGGTGCCATTCTGTTGGTTGGAAATGATTAAAGTAAGACATCACCCATTTTAGTTCTTTCTTAACAGTATATAGTTAAGTGGCCGGTAGCAATTGCAGCCACTATCCAGCCAGTAACACGATGCCGGGGAGAGAGATCGGCGACATTATTTACATTAGGTTGGTATACTACTTACGGAAAGCATTCTTCAAGTGTTCCTAGTGTGAACTCAACAACACCATGTAATGTAAGAAGGGGGGTATTGTTAAAATTCGTTGGGTAACCTACTTACGGAAGCAACTTTCCAGTGATCCTAATGTGAGTCGACAATACCATGTCGATTATTATACTTATTATACTACTTATGGGAAGCCACATTCCAGTGTTCCCAGTGTGAAGTCTATAACACCAAGTCAGCTAGGGAAGGGAGGGCAATGATATTTTAAAAAATAGCTGGGTATACTACTTACGGGAAGCCACTTTCCAGTGTTCCCAGTGTGAAGTCTATAACACCATGTCAGTCAGGGAGGGGAGAGAAAGATTTTTTATAAATTAGCTGGGTATACTACTTACGGGAAGTCACTTTCCAGTGTTCCCAGTGTGAAGTCTACAACATCATGTCAGTTAGGGAGGGGAGGGAAAGGATACACTATGTTTACTCTACATTGTACATACAGGAAGCCACTCTCCAATGTCCCCAGAGTGAAGCCAGCCATCTTCGTCAATGGCCTCCCTTGTCTTTTCTGGATCATACAAGTAGCCTTTGAACACGTTAGGACCATAAAAGCAAATCTGAAAGAAAACACACGACATAGTTTAATTGATGAATATAAACCAATTAATAACTATTCAGGCATGTTTGTTAACTGCTTTTCTTTGCTTAACTTGAGGTTAGAATTGTTGAAAAATTGTTCTGGAAGATTTATAGCAAAAAAGTCGTTCTATCAAATTAAACAACTACGTAAGCTGTAATATACAGTAGTAGATTTTGTGATAATTATCGCCTAAACTTTCTCAAGTAACTTGCCAAAAATTCTGCAAAACTGGCACTGCCGCAGGTACTGTAGTGTTTAGTTAAATTCACATCGTTTGCTTACATTTTTCAAACTTCCAACAGTTGAAAATACTGTGTAACACTTTTTTGCCCCGAATAAAGTGAAACATTCTTCCAAACATCTTGATGGTTTCGCAATTAAGACCAGTAACAATCGATTCGGGTTGACGATTATAAAATATACAATGTTGTTGCTTCGTGGGTCAAAATATATTAATAAGCAAACCATTTTCGACGCTTGAAAAGTGTGCTATGCAGCAGTCCTACGCCAAGTCAAACATTTTTGGCGCAGCTTGTTGAAACAGCCGTGGATCCCTTCAAAGTAAACGGGATTGAGTTTCGTTGTAGAGTTCAAAGTCGCAGAAGGCAACTTCAAAAACTTGAGTTAAAACTTTAACTGTCTGCTACTAAATACCTCTCAATGAAGAAAATATAAATGCTTCTATTTTTGCTTCAACGATCTTTGAACCTGTTATGTCAATATTTGGAAAGAGCATTGTGTTACAACTACTTTTAACTTTTATGTTAACTTTTATAGATTTTTGATCCCAGCATTTGGAAGCAAATAAATGACCTTTGGCATGATGGAGACCCACCGACTTTCCGCCGTCTTCAAAAAAACTCAATTAAGTTTTGACGTTTTGCCTAAAGCTTCGCCACAATCTTGAAAACTACATCAAAGATCTTGTGAGTACAGTTTCCACGTTATTTCTGTTGACTGTAAAAGCTGGGTTGAACTTTAGTCACATTGTTGGTCTAGTTTCTCGACGTTCTATCGGGGGTGGGGGGGCTAAAAAGATCCCACGCACTTCTCGCAAAGAGTAGGGTAATCCCGGTGTGGTAGTCTGTTACCTGAGGGCGTAACTTAATGTCTCAGACAGAAAATCATTTTGAACCGCTGATAGCTGATAGCAGTCTAAGACCCTCGATCACTGAACCATATAATTGATGTGAACAGGTTGCTGACAAGCCCCGTGGTGAGCACCTGAAATACATGTAACTATTTGGTGCCCTTCCTACCTCGCCCCTTCCGTCCTTAGCAAAGTAGTTCATGTCTGGCACATCAACCAACTTGATCTTAGTGCAAGGTAGTGGTGGGCCAACGTGACCTGTGTTTAAGATAAAGTAATTCTGGATTGTCAAACAAAGTTCTTTACAATCAAAGGAAGTGAAAACTTCACATCTTTAGGTGGCTCCCACCTGTTTTCCATTTTGCTGTGCCACTGAACTTTATGAAAGGCTTTCTCAAACGCCATTGTACCAGTTTTTGTTAGCTGGTGTTACAACAACGTTTTAGCTTATCAATCCTTGTATGACCACCGGAAATTCTGTTTCCATGGTGATTTGATTTTAAACACACCCCAGTTTAAACATTTTATTGCATTTTACACATTAATTAGTCGGAAACTTCCTTTTTTATTTCTATCAAAATCGTTTGCACATCAAAGCGCACATTTAAGGAAATTTTAAAGAATCTGTCAAGAAGTTTTGGCGCCACTTTAATTTTTAAATAGTAACATCAGCTATCACTAAGTAGGAGTAATTTACCTCAACAAATGAGTGAGCCCTTCCTAAAGTTAAGAGGCATTAAAAATTATAAAACTGGTCAGAGTCACCTCAAAACTTTAGGTTGTATGATAGACCCCTAAGGAAGCTAACGCCCTTGTGGAAATGTTAAGAATTGAACTCACCGTAAGTGTTGTCCCCCATCAACTGAATACTAGCAGCCGCAGTTGACTCGGTCTGTCCATATCCCTCCAGAACCTCAATAAAAGAATTTAATTGATTGGAATCATGAACGCAACAGATCAGTGGCTTTTTTATGTATAAAGAAAAACCACCGTGTTTTTACTTAGTAAAAATAACAATAATAATAGTTTTTCTTTTGGCCAGTTACCCCCAATTGATAATTGATTCTACGGCATTAGCCTCCACTTGGTGTTGAATATACATAAATACCAGCGAAAACGATTAGAAGTCCGAGCCCCCAACAATACACAGAGTTGTAGCTCATATCCACATTGGTATTTATGAATATATTACATTAAGTCGAGGCCAACGCTGTGAAAACGAGTCTGTAATCATTGTTATCAGCGGCAACTACGAATACGAAACTGGATTATGTTTTGAAAAACTGTTTGAAAATAGCTACTTACATAACATCCGAGCGAACAGCGTAGAAACTTCATTACGTCATCTCTCAATGGTGCTGACCCAGAAATGACAAATCTTACTCGACCACCCAAGGAATTCTAATGAGGAAAAATGTAGTTTTATCAGTACTAAGCCGAACTGTAATTTCATATACTTTTAGCTATCTAAAATACTCAATAAAAAAACTACAGGATCACGAATTTCTTTTTTTAACAGAGATTGTCCTTTTACCAATTCTTTTAAGGAGCAGAATAACCCTTAGTTTTCTTGGTGATCAGTAGGATTGAAGGGAGATTTTAAAAAGGATTTTAGAACGCAGCAAACACTGTTCTTAAGCGACCAATTAACAGGATTCCCAACGTTTTCTCAACACGAAACACAAGGACTATCTAGGCCCTATTCTAGCAGAATAAAGACCTTCGGTGGCTAACGAAATTTGAAGTTTCTACGAATAACAAGCCTGTTTTTTGCTTTCGAACACCTTCCGTATTTGAAACCAAGCAGTTTAATTAGTCAACTCTCTTGTGGTAGTACTCAAGGAATTCCGAGGACCTCGAGTGATTTTCATACAATTTCCAGGCTTGGATTTTTTTCCCTTCAAACTTAAAGACTTTTCAGGGTTTTTGAGGACTTGGGAAGTACGGTTAATAATGCTTTGAAAATGAGCGGGAAAATGGAGACCGGGCCAACAAATCTTAGCACTACAACCTTATTTTACTAAAATGTTTCACATGTCAAGACGTTTTGTTTCTGGTAATGGAGTTGTTGTCCTTGTTTCTATTAGTTGTATATTTCAATTGTTTTATATAAACAGCATTTATAAACCTCTCATCACGAAAGAAATTGACTTACTTGAATTTTCCTAAACACCAAGTAATCCCAAATACTGTCCTTGCGACAAATGTTTCTACAGAAAAAGAAAACAAACTGTAAGTTTGGTCGATCACTTTTGGGGCTGTCATCGTCCAAACAGTACATATAATCGTTTTAAATGATGAGACAACCTTTCTAGTTCCGCTGACTTGGAACTGATTGCCCAGTCGAACAAGAACTTTTTTATCTTGCTGGAAGACACTTGCTTTATCACCTGACAAGCGAAAAAATAAGAATACAACTCAATATACAGCATATCAATAAACCAACAAAATCATACATGACCAACAAACACGTCAACCTATCTATAGGCCATAACTAAGAATTACACCAACCCACCAACCCTTAGGCCATATCTAAGAATTACACCAACCCACCCACCCTTAGGCCACAAGCATTGAGAAATGCACCCACCCACCCACCCACCCATGACCAAGAAAAACACATCTGCCGACCACTCATACAGGGTTCGTACTCTTTCAACCTTTTGAAATTCCACGACTTTCCATAACTTTTTCGATGACCTCAGCAGTTTTCCATGACCTAATCTAACCATCTATTTACTTGCAATACATGTATACCAAAAACTGTTCTCGGTATGAAGTTTTTCCAGCATAATAAATATTTTCAAGAGAGAAAATAGTTAATCTAAAGAAAATACTAATGTTCATGTATTTACCTATACGTCTAATATCACTGGAATCTAGCTTTCCGTAGGTGAAATCTGACGAGTTTCTGTTTCAAGTAAACTAACCCATGTTTTACACGGTAATTTTCATTTTACAAGACTTTCCAGGACCCAAACCAAAATTCCATGAGTTTCCAGGCCTGGAAAACGAATTTGTGAAATTCCATCGCTTTCCAGGTTTTCATGAGCCGTACGAACCTTGTCATGACCAACAAACACACCAATCCACCCACTCATAACCAGCAAATCCCCAAAACCAACCCACTAATAACCCAACCATCCTGACTAACAAACTAACTTGCCTGTCTATTAACCCATTGTCAAAAACCCAATCAAGGGTCCAGTTTAGTTAGTTGCCGCTGATAACAATGACTACAGACTCTTTTACTCAGCGTTAGCCTGGACTTGGTGTTGATTATACATAATTAACATTTAACATTATGTTGAGGCTAACGATGAATCTGCAGTCTTTGTAATCAGCGGTAACTGCGAATACGAAACTGGACTATTCCAACAAATTCTGACACTCTGCGATTACTGCCGGTTCCAACGACATTGAAAATCAAATCGTTTTGTATTCCAACTACTACTAGAATTTGAATTACATCTTTCAAACTATTCTAACATGTAAATTCCGTTGCCCTAGTTTCCCTGTTGTGAAACTAGCTGACAGTCATGTATCTGTTGAACACAAGTTTATTCAGTTGAGTTTGTGAAACTTATTACCGATATGGCTACTCTGTTACCACAACGTTACACACTAGTTACTCCCTTCCTCACTTCCCTCCTCCACCCACCCAACCCCACCATCTGCAAAACCGGTTCACACAAACACACTAAATCTAAAGGCCCTGTTACACGAGGCAATTTTCTCTGCGACCTGCAATGCAATGCTGACAATTACGAAACACTGCAAGTTGCTGGTAGATGTCAGACGTTCGCAAGTCTTTTCACAACTCACCACGCAACTCATTCTCTGTCTGCGATGAAACTAGATACGCCGGCGACTTTTCGCAAATAAAAAACTATGACATTGCGTTGCAGGTTGCAGAGAAAATTGCCTCGTATAACATAAATCCATACTATGCTAAACTCTCATAAGGGATGTATACCCGGTCTCCCTAGTTTTTTTGTCCAAAATCCGTTTTCTTGTCCTGCACAAAATTGAAATTTGGAAGTCGAATATTAACTTTTGTTTTCCGTTTTCGCAAGAAAACGGTTGGCCTTAGGGTACAGGCGTTATTAATGGCCAACATGTATATTTACTCGATACCAACCTTATCGTAAACTCTGTTCAGCACTCTCGGAACGGATATGAAAATTGTGGGTCTGAAAAGAAGACAGTATTTATTCAGGAAAACAAGGAAGGCATATAATAAAATAATTGCTAATAATCGTCTTGTGTGACCGAGTGCAGTAGGCAAATAAAAAAAAAATAAAAAAAAAATAAACGTTTACATCACACAACATTGTTCCCGCCTAGCCCCCAAACGTTTCCGTTTATACAAAACTGTATGTACAGGTGCTCATTTACAAATCATCCATCTAGGCCCGATTGTTCGAAAGTGGGTTAGCGCTAACCCAGGGTTAAATCCTTGACTTGCGATTGGGTTTTCCTCCTTAATGGTTGATTTGTGCTGTCAATTCGGGTTTACGTACTCTACGTACTAGGGTTTCCTAGGAGTGTTCTTCAATAATAATAAGACCGGAAGTGTTTCTAGATGAAGTAATTTTGTTCAAAGTTTCGCCCAACCCTGGGTTAAACTTAACCCTCTTTTGAACAACCGGGCCCAGGATGTTTAGTACGCTTCGTGTGTGTAACATGACTGTATTAAGATATCAAAGAGAAATCAAACATTGTGTTTTAGCTGCCTTACTTGAGTTCCTGAAGATCTTCCAGAATTTGACGCACATTACCACCAAAAAACCCCACTTTTGCTCCATGGTTGAACACCATTATCTGCAAAGAGTAGATAAATCAAAATACAAGAATTCTAAGAGCACAGTTTCCGAGTTTTCTCTGTCAGGTTTTCTTTTCAGTGCTCTTATATACTGGGGGCTTAACAGAAGATGTGGGGGGAAAGGGGGTTCATTTGAAGCTGGGTACTTCATACATTTTCCCGATCTTCAGAGATTGAACGGGGTTTGGTTGGGGGGGGGTGCTCTTTCAGTAGCTAGTGACAGCCGTTCATCGCAAAATACTTGTTGTATGAAGAGTATTCAGAAGACACGAACCTACAGTAAAAACTGGAAACTTGTAGGAATATTAATTGTGAAAAGACAGTATCAACTCACATGATTGTAAAAGCATGTTTTTATAGCCAACCACAAATTGATCTACGTTAAAATGCCTTAACATGAGCCATCTCTTGAAATAGTTCTTGTACTATGTAGTAACAAGGCCATAATATAAAAATGCTAAACACCATAAAGGACAGTATCAACTCACATGGGCCAGCCGTTCATACATGTGAGCGAGAGGGAGGTAGGAAATGTGAACGTCCCTGTGGTCCAGCATGATGCCGCACTGGTGATAAGAGGATTATTTGATATTCACGAAGTTACAAATGTAATCTAAGACTCGTGCGAGTTATTAATACTTGTAGGAACAAAACAAAACAACTCGAGATTACTGATATCAATACTGACTCCTGCCACGTCCGCAAAAATGTGTCTACACTAATTAATGCCCTGCACTTAACAATTGTACAGTGCTTAACAGGACTTAAGAAACAAGCCATGAGTTCCTGTGCTACGTAAAAACGTGTCTACACTAAAACGCCTTTCACTTTACAGTTGTACAGTACTTTACACGACTTAAGACACACGCCATGAGTTCCTGTGCTACGTAACAATGGCTCTGACAAAATTGAAATGGGGAGAAAGTTCCTCGGACGCTGATACTTAGTAAAACTCAGTAAAACTCGTGTGCTCATTGGTTAACAACAAACAATGCCTTGATCGATACGAATCAAAAAGTGAATAGACCCGTTCTACATCATTTGTTTCGTTCGTTTTTGCCCACCGTGGATGTGATTTTAACCCACGCTACTCGGCGCATCAACTATCTGTGTTTACAACTATCTTGACTTGAATTTATTTCGGTCGATCGAAGTGTAATTTAGTTCGACGCATGTTAAGATCAATGTTTAACCCGGGCCTTAAAGAAAACCACAAAACATAAAAACTCAAATGCCAAGAATATCCCAAAAAACGCATAAAAACAAGAAGCCCTTACAGTTTGGAACCGTATTGACAATCCAGAGTTGCGTAAAATCTGGCGACATGACCATTAAATACCTTGTTAACCATGAAAACCAAACCAGACATCATCGCAACTGCATTAGCATGTGTTATCATGGCTCCTTTAGGATTTCCTGTTGATAAAAGATTAATGAATTACTTACTAGTGAGATGTACAAATGTAAAAATCGGCACTGGGGAGGGTAGGAGCTACATTATATGGGGGGAGGGGTGTGTGTGTTTTAAGTCTTGAGTATTTCTGACACAGTCACATTGCTTCACGTCAAAAAAATGGGGTCCTTATTATTCCGCTTGAATTCGTCGAACCGCGGAAAAGAAACCGCAAAAGACGGCGCGCGGAAACTTGGGCGAGAATGAAAAAAAGAGAAAAGGGAGGCCCCAGTTTCTGCGCGCCGTCTATCGACATTTCTTTTCCGCGGATCGACGAATTCACGAGGTATAATGGGGACTACTCTTAGTGTACAGTTTGAGGAAAAAGTTAACAACTGCACACATTACTAGTTTTACCTTTCAAAGGATAAAATTAAAGCTGCAGCAAACTATGCAGACTTTTGCGGACCTTGCACTTGAGGCTATAGTTTCTTAAGGACTCTTGATTACTTTAATGTCTTTATTGAGATTTAAGGACTATTGCATTGAGAACTGTTAGTGTGAACCTACAAAATAGGAGAGGTCACCTGTAGTTCCACTGGTGTAACAGACTGTAGACAAGTCTTCTGGTTTCGCGGGCTACAGCAACAAAACAAAATACAACGTGCTGAATATTAAACTAAACATTTACAGAATGCTCATATAACTTATAATTTTGAAAGGAATTGAAAAAAGGTACTACTGAACAACTTTAGTATCCATTAGTATTACCTTAACTGGATGTTTGCAGTTTTTTCCGAGTTCCTGTATATTAACAAAAATTGAATTGCAAACAGTTAAATAACTATAAATAAATAAATACAACTATACTACATGCACAACAGTTTCAAGGTACAGTACTGTAAGGTTCATTTTTGTTGTTGGAAGAAGGGAGGGGTAAAATGAGTCTAGTTATTCTAAAGGCGGCGAAATACGAGATACTAAAACCCTCAACCTGTCGCGCAACATTGTTTCGTTGCTAGTTTTTGGTCGATGTTTTGCGTTTTTCACCTTGAGCGTTCAACTTGTCGCGCAACATCTCGTATTTGGCCGCCTAAATCAGCTGTTTTAACATACATCTGATCGTTCCAAAAATCATTTTTGGCTCTTGAAATAAGCCTCTCCCTCCAGTTTGTGAGCTAATCCTAAAATCCATTATGTTAAGTAAGGCCCTGTTTACAAGGAGAAAGATAGCCCGCCTGACCGAGATATCTCAGCTCGGCGGATGCCGAGATATCTTGTGTTTACCTGCTAAACTGTCAGCTCGCCTGACTGGGCCAACTATATGTCACGCGGACGCTAGGCAGTAATTCGGAGCTAAAAATGGTGGCAACGCGGCAAATCTAAGCGGAAGATAGCTCATCCCACCGCAATAACTCGGGTGTCATTCAAGTGTTTACATGGTAAAAACGTAACTCGGTGCTTGCAGGGATATCTCGGTTCACATGTAAACGCAACGTCAAAATTGAATAGAGAAGGGGCACCCGCCGAGCAGAGACATCTCGGTCAGGCGGGCTATCTTTCTCCATGTAAACAGGGCCTAACTTGTATGAACCCAGCCTGGCTTTAATGTTGGTTTCTACAGTATGGAATGAAATCGAATCATTCAAGTCAATCACCATCTACACCAGGCCCGTAGGCAAGGGGGTGGAATCATTCAATTCATTTTGAAAACTTAGAGATAGTTATTAAGGAAG